>JALLPH010001081.1:0-19721 GCA_036939855.1 Cyclotella choctawhatcheeana
TCAGACATCATTGCAGATAATTGAGTGCCTCTCGAATGTGGTGTTATGTAGTAGATATGGAGTATACTCTGAGGAGTATCGATTGCATACAGAACGAGAATTGAGAATTGAAAGACTTTTGTAGAAGGTGTTGTTTCATCTCTGGCAATCTCAACATTTAATATTGTACTAATAGAATGATATTTGAAAGTCATCATTGAGCTCATTTGTACTATCAATTCTTATATAATGTATCACTGTTACAGATCTTTGTGAAATAGCTCACACGCATCACGCATAAGTTTGTATGTATTTGAAAGAGAAAGAAATATGATGTAGAGATTGAATCAACCACAATCCTGGAATAACAGTAAGAGACTCAGCGTCGTGAAGTTCGTAGCTATGCTACTCAAAAAGAGGGACTCAATGAAAAGGCACCCAATGATTCCGGCCTTGATATCTGACTCTACTTGAGTGATGACATTACAATCTCCTCCGACCTCCAACTTGACCTGCAATCTACGTCGAGGTTTGTCAGCATGATGTGATGTAAGGTAGTACCGATCCAGTCGCAATCCATATGGTATTGACAGCAGCGTACCACTCCACAAGATGCTGCAGCATGCATACCATCCGCCTTACCTTGATTTGCTCATGCTGTGTGTGTTTCGGTTGCTTCAGACATTCTGATTGTATGTTCACGAAGAGTCTTGGTCTAGTTTTGCGACTAATCTAAGATTTGTTAGATAGATAAGTCTCATACAATGTATCTTTTCATTATATTAATCTCTGGACACAACACAAATTAATATACAAGTCCCTCGTAACATGAAGGTCTAAGCAGCAATCCAATTCTCTTTGGCCACCCAATAAAAATGAGATGAGCAGCAAGTCTCAACACTGTCATGCTTCACAGTAATCCAACTAGGAGCCAATCCTCCACAGGGAGCATCACCATCACAATCCTGAACACATTTGCCACGAACCCAATCTACATAATACTTTGCTGAGCCTGCAAAAGCTTCTCCTGTTGTCTGCGTACAAAACAGTTTTCTCGATCCCACCAAAACTTGTTGGCGCAGCAACTTGCATAATCTTGGTATAACGCAGCCTGCGTATCCTCTGGATGACCAGCACATTCTTCAGAGGCTCCGGCTGCGGTTGCATCACAATCCTTCAAACATTTGCTTCCGCCATTGCCAGCATACCAAAGATTGGTGTACCCTCCAATCGTTCGAGATGTACAAGAGTTAGCATTAATCCACCACAAAGCCCCGGAGCAGCAGGCTTCTACAGAATCAAACAGAACAACTCCGCTTTCTGGAATATCTGCACAATACGATTCAGGTGAACCTGAATTAGAAGTGAGTTCAGCGGTGCTGCAGTCCTTGGAGCACACTGTATCCGTGGGATTGGATAAGAACCACTTGCCGATCAAGCGAGTAGCGGCTGTGTCTTCAACGTAGTATTTGTTTGAGCCCTTGTACTCCTCTCCTAGGGACTGTGCCTCGCAATAGGCTTTGGCCGCATGGCTTGGACCCGATTCGCAGCATATAGATGGTGTTTCGTAGAGAACCTTTCGGTCAGTAGGATATACGATAGTTCCTGGATTGGTGCACCCCCCTCCTACGTCATCACAATCTTGTAGACATTTCCCACTGATCTCGTCCTCATACCATTTGTTTGTTCCGCGATAACCGCCATTCTCTTTGAGGCATCTTTCGATTTCCCAACCAGAGTTAAAGGTCTTTCCACAGCATTCTTTCAGTGTGGGTTCTCCCATCGAAAGGCCATAATCTTCAAGCCGGCAATTGTCCTCAAAACACGTAACAGACTCCTCAAGGTCATCGCCCGTAAGGAACCAGTCAGGATAGTAGAGCCTGCATGCAGAGATGGTGTGACCTAAGACGCCAGATGCAACGATGGTGTTAGTCGAGAGCTTCATTGTGAAGATTAACGGAAGTAGAGGGAGTAGGGAGTAACTTCCGTCTTGATCCGACGATCCAATCGCTCGGAGAGTAGAGAAAATCACTCGAAAATAAGGCAGATGGGGGTTATGCCTTCAAGATCGCAAGAATAAAGAAGAACACGTTTGAGAATGACTTGAGTGGGAAGGTTTTGTTTTCTAAAGTGGTAGAGTGTGATGTTTTTGGTTTGAGAAAGGTCAAACTTGGTCGTAGAAATGGAACCCCGGGATTGAGAATGGTTTCTGATTTCTGATACTCCCAACATGTACAGCGTCTTTTTACCTAGATATGCGTACGATAGTTTAGTGGCTTAGATACACATCCAAGAGGTTTGCTTTTGTATCTTTCGCGGACTTTCCTCTGCGCCAAATAAATGCTATAAAACTTACAGGTATACCAATGGCATATCTCATTAGCATACCTTTGACTTCCACAGTTGGCTTTTGGTGACTTCAACAGCCCCCGGGGTCATTCACGAAGCGACAACAAATATCATCCCGCATATTCCTCTTCGGATAATGGACTACAGGATATTCTTCCATTGGGCAAACATGTCGAGGCTACCAAGAGCGGATATGATGGGAAGTTTGAGAACAACAAGTCCTCCGTGTCGAAAAGTATTCGCAGATAATCTCAATGGTATGTTGATCTACAAGAGAAGCAAGATCGCAGTGGGAAGCCGAAGTGAGATACCAATGTGCACTGGGGAGTTATGTATTTGAGAGAAATTAAAATTATAAGTGATGACACGTATTGTATTATATAGTGTAATTCAACACTCGTAGCTTTTCATAGATAACTCTATTAAGCATGTTTACCTTTCTCAGCTTTAATGTAGTCATGGATATCAGTTGCTGGATGGAGCGGAGCTCTTCTTGTCCAAGCCACATCTACACTATCCCAACACCCTCCTGAATGCCTTCGCTAACGGTGGTGGTGGCCACGGCATCAAATTCAGCAGCCATAGTAAGCCGATGATGGCTCAAGCACACATATCACCTCCGGAAAGGAAGACCGGGCCAAGAGAGAAGGCCACAAAAACACTCGCAACAAACACAACAATCAATTGGGATGAGGACGGGGGTATGCGGGGTCGAGGTCATGTAGATGTAGATCTGGATGAACCAGACAATTAGTGTAGTGTGAACATGTCTGTTAAATGAATTATTGGTGCCACTAAATGCTGCTAGGCTTAGGGTGGAAAATTATTGCTAAACAACACTCTACAAGCACCAGGCAAAAATAATCGTACAGCTAAAGGAGCTGGAGCTGCTAAAGTAGATTGTTATCTATACCTGATACAACAAGTGTAACACTTTCTAATACTATCTTGGATTTTTGGAGGGATACTTTAGGTATTGGAGGAGGGTAATGCGCTATACAGCATATTCGGGTGCAATTGAACTTACCGAACTAAGAAGGGTACACCAGATGCTGTTCTTTTCCAACGGGCTAACAGACCCAGCAAGGTAACTGGATACCACTTCCAGACGTAAAGAAGCTACAGCTGAAAGAGCCACTAAAGTAGATAGTTATCAATCATCTATTCACACTCCTTTATTCACTCAGGGGCTGGACCAGGTAGTCTGTATTATAAAAGTAAAAGAGTGATCTATTCACATAAGTTGCTCAGTACAATGACCGTAGACATGAATAACCCATTACAATAATATTATGCAATTTTCTTTTTGCACAATAAAACAAAACTCAAAAAAGTATCTCAGATGAACTGCTATTTTTTTATATTTGTCTCATTATGCTAGATAAAAATGGTGCTTGATACTTGATAGCCAAATTGGCTAGTTATTTATCCCATACCTAGCATATACTAATTGATGGGTCTACTGATGAAGTAGGAGGTAGGAGTAGATAAGGGTTAAGTACGTTTGAGATAAGATAGGGGGTGTTTTGCTAAATTCATCTTCTAGTGAGTAAGGGTATAACCTCAAATAGGTATCTTAGTTCGACTCCAGCATGTAAAAGCGGAAGGCGAAATTACGGTCTTTGTTTAGTAGCAGCGGCCAAAAGTGTTGACTGTGATGGTGTCATGGTTTTGGGTGCACTTCGTGATTTGAGAGTGTATAGTTTGGTAAGACCACATGACTGAAAGGGGCAGACCTGGCATTACAGGGGCATTTCTAAGGGATTTTGATTATGATAATGATACTCATCTCAGCTTATGTCCTGTTCTGGGGATAGGACCACTCTGCACAGACAGAGAGGAGAGAGGCAACAAATGATAAGCAGTAGTCTCACTAAATAATCTTATTGTGTTCGCAACCCCTCCTTAGATCTCCTGATGGTTACCCTGCATCGCGATATCTGTGGTAACATCAATGATCAGTGCAAAGGGACAAATTTGTGATCCTCAGCATCGGTTTGGAGGTTCTTGGGTTTCTGGGAGATTGGGGGGAATTTAGTGAGCAATGGTATCCACTTGTTGGAGTCGAAAAAAAGATTCCACTGTTAAGGATTTATCCCTCAACTGACTAAGAGAGAAATTTGTCAGGACACCCCCTACCCTACAGCTACAGACCAACACATGCATCAGCACAAACCAAGTATCTAGTTCCCCAAACATGTTGCATCACACATCTTCTGTCTTTGTCAGGAGTAGTGGTATCCAACATAACTGGCGGTCCAAGAATAACAGACAGGCTGGCCCCAGTGCTTGCACTTGACAAGAGCTTCCAAAACAACGTACCCCAAAGTAAAAGTATCAGTTTCTCCAAGTTTCTAAAGCAAGTACTTAGGATAGAAGTACGTCTAGATAATAAGGGATGCATTATTAATCGTAAATCAATTCTATCAGAGAGAAACGGTACCTGCATTTCCACTGACGCGTGTTCTGGTGTACGGAGAGGTATAAAATGACCATCATTACTATTCTTGACTATTCTTCTCGGATATATGTCGAGAACTGAAAGGGTTACTACGATTACAACGTGGTGCTCGTGCGGGGTTATGTATGTTAATTCGATCATGATGAGAGAGTTGTGGTCGTATTCTGTGGGGCTTTCTACCTAGGTATCGGTCGGAGGTAGATCACTAAAATCATTCTATAACAATCTTGAATGTTCTTTTTGGTTTTGTTGTACGTCATTCTGCGGTGGGGGTATGGTAGAAAACTCATGTACGATGGTGTACTAGAACATTCTTGACTGTTCTTCTTCGTTGGTATGGGTCATTTCACGAATAGATCGTGAAACCACATTTATTACACTTTTTGCTTTTGTGGGTCATTTCACGAATAGATCGTGATTGGTGTCCGTTACTTTGGCCGGCCATACCCAAGCCCCTCTTCACCCAAAAACACAATATTTCAATTCACGCAATGATGGAATGAAACACACCGTATCGTAAAGACAACAACTAATCCCGTATTTTCCAAAGACCATCATCATCCAAATTAAAGTCACAACAACCATGAAGCTCAATCAATGTATCGCACCACTGCTGCTGTCACTAAGTCAGCAACCCCAACATCGAGCATACTCCCAATCCATACAGGGATTTGTATACTACGATCAAGATTTTAATGGGGTATTGAGCGAGGGGATTTTGAATTCCGATGACGGGGTGTATTTACGCGGTGAGTTTTAGTTAATTAGTTAGTTATATTAGTTAGTTATACTCGCCTCTCTCCTTAAACCTCACTCCAAACTTTATTGGTTGTCATTATATTAGAATTGGAAAATGGCATTGTGAATGTACGCGTGGAAGTGAAACGATGCGGCAGCGGCGGTGAGATTGTTTGTATTCCATCTTCATCTCTCTTTTTTTTAATTCATGCAATTCTAATGACATCAATCTTTTCCTATCCTCACATATATAAATAACTAAATCAACAAAACAGAAAGCATTGCCAAATCATTAACCGGTTGGTTAGCCAATGCCATACAACTACCCACCACCTCCACATTAATACATACCAATGCGGGGTATTACAAAATTGACGTGGGACAAGATAAAAATGCCGATTCCGACATTACAAAAACGGGGTGTTTAATTAATAATGCCGATTTGGGTATAATCAATAATGATAACAAAGAAACCATTGTGGGATCTCCATTGAATGGTAATGATGGAGGAGGATGTTACGTTATTGTTAGTTCACCGAAAGATTACGAAATAACGACGACGTTTCCGCTACCGTATTCGTATGGATTTTACGGGAGGGATAGAGTGGAGAGTGTGGAGTTGGATAGTGTTGGTTTGGAGGAGGATGTGTTTACTTGGGAACGTTGTGAGTTAGTGTTGGACATATATATGGTCGTTTATTTGTTGTTTGTTTTGTTTGTTGTCTCTATTTGTTAGTTAGTCGTGGAGAATTTCAATTGTTCATTTTTTGTACTCTTGATTAATTATTTGCAGATTGGATTGAGAGTTTGTATTGAATGGGTATTGATTCATTAAACCTTGATTTACATGAGATTGAACAACTTTTGGATTTTGAATTATGTCATCAATCGCGCAGAATGCCGAAAGCTGTTTACCATGAAGAAACCCTTTCATTTCAAAAAACACACACACTCAAACTTCTTCTTCCTTCTCTCCATATCCCCCCTCTTTCGGTTATTTGCCAAACAGATAAAGACACGGGACCCACAGCCACCACCCCCACTCCCGGTGATACCACCATTAATAGAGGGTATCAAACACGTACCGGTCAATGCTTTGGTTACAATATCAATGATAGGCAATGGTATGTTTGGGAGAATGATGCCTTTACAAATTCATCTAATGACAAAGGAGGAGAAGATGATGGTAGTAGGAGCGATGATAAGGCCGTCATGGTGGAAATACCCAATACGAGAAGGTATGGCTATGATCGATACTTGACTTTGAATTCGTTTAATTATGAGGGTACCTTGAGTATACAACCGGTTGGTAAGTTTACTGTTTTGTTCATGTTGTTGATTCGATAAGAAGAAGAAGAAGAAGGTATCAACTATGGTTTCAATTTGATTATGTTGACTTACGACTTACTGATTAACTACAACAAATAAGGAATGACCGAAAACATGTGGCCGCTCCCACTACGAGTCAAAAGTGATGTCTTCCTCGGGATGAAATTCAATCCAAGTTCAAATCTCCAAGGGAGATTTCAATACAATCCGACATCGGTAGATCAAGCCGTTTCAGCTTCGACGTATCGACCTCATCATGCGTTAACCGATGGTACCACTGGATCTTCTTCCACGACAGAAGATGTCAATGTATTCTCCTCGGACGTTACCGAATCCGCAGACATCATTTCCACGACTACCGATGGATACGTACTCGATAACGAAGACGGCATAATGGCCAATGTTGTTAATTTAGAGAATGTCATTCAAACAATCTTGGCCAAATCGGTATTGGAGCCATCGAGGGCGAGCGGGTTGGAACAAATGATGACATCGTTGAATGTTGTTGGGAAGGATCATTGGTCCATGATGAAAATTGTTGATACGACATCACCACAGCCGTCGTCGAGTAAGAGAAAGAGGTACCTTCGTGGATCGAGTGGAAATACAACATTGATCGAAGCTACACATCATAGACTTGGCAGTGCCCATGTTGACAATATCCATTCACGTCAACTCATTATGAAGGAGCCACATTACATCTTTTATTTTCAAGTGTACGGATCCTACAGCAGTCGTGCTAGCTCCGACATACCCTCCATCATTCAAACCATTCAGAATTTTGGTAAAGTCATCGAGAGCGGGGTCAATTCCGAGAAACAACAGATTATCAAGAGTATTCGCGACCGCACCGGTTTCGATGTAGAATGCGTCCCCGCCTCCGAGGACGATTCTTCTTCGGGGAATGAAACGAAATTGGACGAATACAATCTCATTGACTTGTTGTCGCAAGATGCCCCGACAACGCTTGCATGTGATGATCGTTTGCCGCTTTATTTTTATGATTTGAACGATATTGATTCTAGGGGAATGAGTAATTTTAACGCCAATTTGAAGGATGACGTGAAGCTATCGGTAGCATTGGATACTTTGAAGAAGGAGAGTACAGCATATGACATTCTTGCCGCAGAAGAAGAGACGGACGAACCATTCAATTGGTTTTGGGTGTATGTATCTCTTGGGTAAGGATGGTCACATTGTATTATCTTTTCAAAGCATTGGTGCCATATATTTTTCTCATGCCTTTCTTAATTTCTTCGCCTCTGTTCAGTGCACTGGCGGGCGTCTTACTTTCTGCTGGTGGTGTAGGCTATATCATACACGAAAGAAAAAGACGGGCAATGATTCTTGAAAAGAAGCGACTGATGCGGGCAGAGAAGAAGGCTAGGAAGCTTGAGAAGAAGTTGTCCGATAAGTCGAGGTCAAGTACTCTAAATCGAAGTAGCGAGGACAGGGACGGTCCATCTGGATCAGACCGTCTGGGTGACGCCAGTAAACGAGGTCATCTCGAGAAGAAGCCATCGGACAGATCAAAATTGAGTAACAGGAGCAGCGATGGTGAAAATGTTGATAACATTAAAGGAGCAAAGAAGTCTGGATGGGCACTGGTGCGAGAAGAAAGCAAGAGAGGGAGACTGGAAAAGAAACCCTCCGATAGATCGAAGAGAAGTAATAAGAGCAGCGGAGATGAAAATGGTGGAAATGTTGATAACACCAAAGGAGCATCTAGTCAAAAGAAGTCTGGATGGGCCCTGGTGCGAGAAGAAAGTAAGAGAGGGAATCTCGGAAAGACACCCTCTGATAGATCAAAGAAAAGCAATACAAGTAGCGGAGATAAAGATGACGCTGCTGCTGAAAAAGCCCCCGCATCAAGACCCGTGCCAACAAAAGAAGGTTCGAGTTCATGGGCTCTGTTGCGTGAAATTGCGAAGAAAGATTTTCAGAAAATCCAGGATGCTAAAGCCCAGACTGGTGCAAGTGTCAAAAATAAGCCTGCAGTTGAATCTATTCATGCAGATGTTGATAAGTCAGAGGTTTGTGATGTCGAAACGGGTCGAAAGAGTGAAGCGAATGAGTCTTCTTCTTCTGACGACGAAGGGTCGGATGACTCTGAACTGGACCGACTATTCGATGAGTCGGCACCAACAAAAACAGTAGACATAGAACAATCTAATCTGAATGTATCTGATCTTGATTTCGAGAATGGCGCACGCAAGGAAAGGAGTAAAGTCGAATCAAATCGCAAAGTAAATACACGTAAGGGTGCCGTCAATTCTCGAAGTTTAATTGCTAGCCTGCGCAAGTCAGCTACCAACAAGATTCTTGGAAAAGTTGACCTCGATAGTGATTCGGATAGCTCTTCTGATTCAGATAGCAGTTCAAGCAGCTCAGACAGTGAAATAGATGAGCGAAGATCTAAACACACAAGACCACCCGTAACTACACGCAGAAAAAGGAAGATCATTTCTTCAGCTATGAATAATGTAAAGTCTTCTTTCTCACGTGCAAAGAATCCAACACCACAGAGAAATACAAAAGGTCAGAATAGGGGAGCACGCGCAACTGTGAGTAAGATTAGAAAATCGTTGACAAAGAAAAAAGTACCTCCTGCCAGAGTGCCTCCTCCAAAGGAAGAGAGTAGCAGTAGTTCAGATGATGATTCTTCTTCGTCCGATAGTTCAACTGATGATTGCCCTCGACAGAAATCTGGCAAGTCCAAGGACGATGATAGCAGCTCGAGCAGTGACAGTTCAGCACCCTCCACTGAAAATCAAAACGCTGCAAAGAATCCCAAACCAAAAGCAGGTCTTGTGTGCAGTGACCGTGATGAAGATCCAGGTGGTATTTTAGAAGCAAGCAACGAACAGCGTATTGCACTTCAAGCAGAGGGTACACAAAAGCCGAGTATTAAACCCTCCATGCCGCAATATAAGTCAGAAAGGATCACGAAGGGCACAAATGACAGCTCTCACCAGTCGCAGAAACCTAAGCGGCATACGGTTCACGAAGATCGCAAAAGGCAGACTTTACAAAAATATTCATCCGAAAAGAAGTTTGATGTTCCATCTCGTGAGCTCAAGCCATCCAAAACCAAGTCTAGCCGACATGTACTCAACGAAGCGTCTGCAAAAGTGCCAAAAGATCAAAGATTGAATAAGAAACCATCATTGACCAAGACCAAGTCAACTGCAGCTATCAATTCCAAACAAAAGAAAGAAGGCATAGAGAATGCACTTGGCGCACCCAAGGAGGGAGCACATTCCCTAAATAATTCCGACAAATCAAACGTTGATCTTGAAAGATCAACTTCTTCTCGACTGAGTTCACGCCCAAGCGTTTCGGGGAATGATGGTAATGATAAGAAAGATACCAAGGCTAGGAAACCAAACACCAAGAAGAACACATCATCCAGACCCGACCCACCTGCCCAAACACAACCAGTTAGGCGTCGAAAAGCAGCCCTACAACGAATAAATGAGCTTGCATCGTCATTCAAGTCATCCTTCAGCAGCGGTGCCAAACTTTCTGGAAAAGCCAAGTCTGCCTTGACGGACGCTGATCTTCCAGACGATGCTGATGCTGCCAAGAAACCAAGTAAGGCGCGTTCAACCAAGTCAAAGTCATCTCGGAGAGCAAGTGAAGTATCATCGAACAACAAAAAGTCTACGAAAGGAGAAGTGGCTGCAAGGAAGAGACGAGCAACAGCAGATTGATTAAACCGCGACAGCTAAAATTTTGTTTTTCTCAGCACATGGTGTATAATGTATAGAAATCTTAGCACTACATGAACATAAGCATTCATTACTCTTTTTAGCCCTTCAAATATTCAAGTGCCATTTCAATACCTCGAAACGGATAATTGCCATTCAAGATATCAGGATTTGTAATGAAGGGTTCGGACACAACTTCTCTAAACGCACTCTCATCCGTATCAAGTTCAATAACTCTATTTACACAAGGTTTTAGCTGCGGTCTCAAGTATCCGTCGGCCCAATGTAATAACTCCTCTTCGGTTGGAAAAAATCCACTCGACGTTCGATTGAATAGAAACGGTCGAGGCCTGGGCGCTCTCGGATAATAAGATCGCATCTCTTCAATCACATCCCGACTGATATTGCAATGCACAATCGACTTGACATTGACAAACGATGCAATATCCGGTGCACCAAAGTATATCGGTATTCCATCGCCCAATGCCCCCATAAAGACTTTTTCGGAAACATACCCATTCACCAGGGTGTTCTCCATGGTAATATGGAACTTGTACCCCAGCAGACACAAGTACGAATTGTACGGACTCCCCCCGCAACCCGTCACACGTTCGCACGATTTGTATTCGCTCAATTGTCGAAAGAATAGACTCCGCACAATCGCGTCGATATCGTAGCTGCTCCTATTAAACATGGAGACCAAGTCATGAGGATCTCTCCGTATCAGAAAAGAACAGAATTTTCGGTAGGGGAATGTTGTTACATTGGGATTCGCCTTGGGCGGTACTATTTCATGTGTGTAAATGTCCGCGGTGGTCTTGGCGTCGATGCCTTCGTTCCGTCGTTCTTCTGAATATTCGCGTAGGTAGGCACTGGAGACACCTTGTAAATAGTGTATTGTGAAGCAATCGGGGTAAACTCGTTCCGTTTGACGATCGACGATGAAATCCACGTTGGAGCAGGTATCACCCTTGTTCCTCCAAAAGACTTCTCCACGTACGTCTACCAATGCCGGTCTATTTTGTATCGATTTAAACACTTTTGTCATCATGCTTTCATCGTCGGATGATTGTATAGTTGTAGGCCAAAAGACTCCGTGATTCCATCCACCCGCATGTATCGCAGTAGTATTATTAATATTAGCGGCAAGCTCCCTTCTCCTCAAAGCCTCCTTCACATACGAATGATCCTTACACCACCGATCATGAATCAACAGTAACGCCGTTGATTCCCACGATGGTAATTCCCCGTCCATAATACGTACTACGGTGAATAGATGTGCCATGGGATAGATCCAATCTTCGAAACGATGACATACGACTAGATAGGGTTTATTATTATTGTTGTTGTTACTGTTGGATGGTGGTGTAATGAATTCCCACGGCCAGGTGGAGGGATCTGCGGCATTGTATTCTTTTTCGTCTTGATATATTATTTGTTGGGGGAAGGATGTGAGATTGATTATTTCTTGGGGTGTAATTGGTTGTATTACGATTGCAGTACGATTTTGTCGTGATGACGTGGGTACTTGTTTCTGTACATGTTCATGTTTAAGAGGAGGCCGTTGTTGCTTTGCATTCGTGGCTTGATGGTGGATTTTGGATAACCTCGATTTGGATTTGGGTTCCATGCCCGGCAATGGTGTTTCCAACAATGAATGTACACTGAAAAGACGTCATAGTCAAGTATTTTGTAAAACACAGTTTCAGTTAGTTCTGTAATTCTGTGTCATCCCCCAACCACTTATTTGCACACAAAATCAACAATCAACGACTCACTCATTCCGCCAAAGTAAGACAGTAAATTGCACCAAGTAGCATGTGATGAATGCGCATCCGATTCGTATCAAGAGACTGTTTCGACGCATTATTTTCTACATGCAGACATTCTCTCTTTCATAAAACGTGTGTAATTCCATGGATTCAGCTGTATAAATCAACACACGAACATTATTTTCTCATGCAGACTTGTTGATGGACTTCAGTTTCTCCCCTTTGCTGCGCCCTGTTGCGAGGAGACTACTCCAACCGAATAGTCTTTGTCTGATGTTTAATTGCAGGCGAGAGAAAGACGAGCCGAGAGCACTCAACAATATGCGCAAAACAACGGATCGACGACCGCCATCATGTGATAATAGACAGGTAGATACATATTTAAACTAATATCCCTTAGAATAATACATAATGATACCTTTAAAATTCAACGCCTTTTTACAAGTTCTGGCGCCAAATGAAAATACCTGCGATTCATCGTCACCTGATCCACGCTGCCTCGCTCTCCTACTGCCTATCCGTCCATAGCCTCCAGATATTATGATTTCAGCACGCAAACACCTCATAATAGGACTCACCATCCGCCTCCTCCTAACATTCCTCCTCCCACCTCTCCTAGACGACGGCCTCTTCCTCCGCGGCGTACGCTACACCGACGTCGATTACGATGTCTTCACCGACGCCGCCGCCCACATTGCCAACGACGATAACGGCAGTCCGTACGATCGACATACGTATCGGTATACTCCATTTTTGGCTGCTTTGTTGGCATTGCCTTTTGGTTACTGCGATAGTAATAGTGGTGATGATTGCGGAGCGATGTTGAAGACGGTGACATCGTACAAATATTTCGGAAAGATTTTGTTTTGTATCGCCGATGCGCTTTGCGGATACATGATCGTCTCGATGAGACGACGTGATCGGCGATTGACAGATTCAAATTCCGCCGATCGATCATCCGGTATTCGACGTCTGATTATGGATGACGACTTTATCGATGCCCTATGGTGGCTGTACAACCCCCTCCCTATCAACATTTGCACGAGGGGATCGGCCGAAAGTCTCGTGGTGTTATTGCCCGTTCTTGCCACTTTGGCCGTGGTTCAGAATGGGAATAATTCAATGTTTACATCATCATCATCATCAAGCATTGATAAAGCAACGGCAACAACACTTACTGAAACAACTGGCAAAAGATGGTCCATTGTCGCACGATCGTGCGTGGCGGGTGTATTCCACGGAATTGGTATACACGCCAAACTCTACCCCTTGATCTACACTGTATCCTTCATGGCGTACTTGAGTCACGAGGAGCAATCGTTGCTCCGACGACAAAAAGATAACAAGAAGTACGACAGCAGCAGCAGTACTAGTGCTGGCAGTGGTACTTGGTCACATTTGCTATCGGAGCAAATGCAATACGTGGAAAATTGCATGTGTTGTTTCAATAATGGCAGCAGCAGTCTGTCCAAGAAGTTGAATAAAGGAAACAATGCAGCATTCCCCTGGAGACATCCCGTCAAGATATTCGTGTTGGGTATATTATGGGTGGAACGATTGTTCTTGACCATGAGTTCTGTGTAAGTTTTTTGTTTCTTAGTTTTTGTGTGTTGCTTAAAATCATCATCAAATCTAAACAAAAAAATCCTCACACATCTCTATGAAAAATCATACAAGACTCTTTTTAGTCTTTACTCTAATAACAACCATGGGATTAACCTACGCTGCCGTGCATCTCTATGGACATGAAGCATTACAAGAGGGTTTACTCTATCACTTTCAACGTATGGACCATCGTCACAATTACTCCATGTATTGGTATTGGATCTATCTATCACGCGGACGAGTAGCAGCATCGGCGGAGGCGGCAGCCAAATCAGCATCAACGTCATTACTATGGATGAATCATATTCCGACCATACCACAAATTTGTATATTGGGATTTACAAGTTTAGGAATTGCACCGTACGATCTATCCATGGCATTGTTCCTCCAAACATTTGTGTTTGTATCCTTCAATAAGGTCATGACGGCACAATACTTTACGTGGTATCTCTGCCTCCTCCCGATGTGTTCCGATCGTATCGAATGGAAATCGAAGCGTATGGTGTATTCACTAGTTCTGTTGGGTGTGGCCGTGGTGGGTTGGTTGGTATCGGCGTTTACACTTGAAATGCTGGGTTGGAATACCTATCGATATGTATGGATGGCATCCATATTTTTCTTTGTGGCAAATGTTAATTTACTTGTGGCTATATTAGATGGGTATAGAGTGAAGACGAAGATTACCGAATCTGGCGGTTGTTATTTGGAGCCTGGTCAAGGTTGGTCCAAGTTGAAAGTATCGTGAAAAGAAATGGAGATGCAATTGATGCAACTTTCCCAAGCATACGTTGCTCTTGATGCGAGCTGAAAGCAAATGGGAGAATGGAAAAATACCGTGTGTGGTGCCAAGCAAAAACAGAAAAAACAGGAATTGCTTGTTTCAGCTTTGGCTGCTTGGAAGAGTGTGCTAGTTCTGATGGTTCAACGTTACTTCCTTTTAAAATTGATGACATGCGTCGTCTAGAGACACAGTCAGCGTACATTATCCATCACTGGCTTACTGCAGGCAATCATATATGAATATAAAAATAACATTTGCACTGGTCACCCTTGAGTGAAAAGTTCCTTGGTTAGCTGGACTGGCTTGCTTCATTTTGTGTGGCTCTAGGTGTCTGCTGGACATTATAGCTTGTAGTTGTTGCTCGTTGTCAATTGTCATCTTGAAATCAAACAAGATCCTTTTTGGACAATCTAGTGTCAAGCATAGAGTTTTTTTTATAAGTACTTAGTTCATGGCAAGGAGGGTTATATTATGTTCTATGGTATCACCTCAAGCTTAGGGGCAAGCAACTTTTTTGATAATGCAGCCACAAATGGAGGTTTCCCATAGTAATCATCGATCATATGGACTGAGGCAAATGTTCGAGACAACCAAAATAACCATTTGATATGATGCCGTTTGAGTAAGGATAATTGTTGGCGCATTCTTGTACACAATTAGTGTAAGAATCAATACCTGAATCAGATGGTCGACTCTCCTCTAGTTTTGATCCGCGGAGGTTAGATTTATTCACGGAATCCTTGGTAGTTGTATCCAAGTTGGACGTATTGTCAGCGAAAGAAGTCTTTGTATCAGTTTCAAGTTCACGAGATTTATGCAAAGAGGTAGAATTGAAGAGTGTCGAATTAGGCCGCATGATTTCTGTGTGTTAGTACCATAGGTGTTCAACCTATAAGAACAGGCATGAAGTTCATTCATTTTTTGATTTCAGGCTTTCCCAGAAACCTCAAGACCAAGATAATATACATCCCTCAGGCAAATTATGTAGAGCATTGTATGGCAATGTGTGGCAATAATACAAAAGTGGATTAAGACTGTCTTGTGGGCTCTGATTGGGGTTTTTAAAAATAGATGTAGGTCTTTCAGAATAGGGGGAAATTTCTATTATTTACATAAAAGTTTACAGCTTCCTCCCGAAGAAGAAAAATAATTGCCCTCTATATCAAAAGGGCGGCGGGAAGCACTCTCCTCATAATATCTTCCACCTTCCACTCCTTTTCCCCATCGTCCATCGTCCATCGTCGACATCAACGACCCCAACAACAGTGCTCATCCGAACATGGCAGCTATCTTCTCTACAGATATTAGGCAAATGCCACATATTATTGCGGCCGCCATCCAATTACATACGCTATCAATATTGTGATAATGAACTGCTAGCGCTCACTTGTGATCCTACCGACCTCGACGATTATGGAGACTACTGCTCTCCCGCCGATGCATGTCATAAAGAGGATCCTTTCTCTTCATCACCTCCGTTTCAACATTTCAGTTTTTTTCTTTGATACGAACTCCGCAATCCTCTCAAATGGTTCGCTTCTGACTGAATCTCTGTCGTTTCTGATTGGAATCTTTGCCAACGCTATTCCTGCGTTCATTCAATTAAAGATTCTTCATCTCCACCTTCATTGACGGAAGCTCGACGGAATCAATCAAGGATCATGGCAGCACAAAGGTGAATGCCCAACATTCAGCAGATAATAGCCGCAAATAACCTTTGGCATCTAAAATCAGGACCTTTATGTCTCTTCAGGGCGATCTGCTCATTTCAATACTGATTGCAGCTCATAATATTGCCAAACAACGAATTGAAATACAATCGTTTCGCCTTGTATCATCTTCATTTGAATACTGCATCGACGTCCTATAAAGGTGAATGACATGAATCTATTTTGTTTTTGCATCATCACATTTACTCTCGTTTCTCAACCTCCTATCTCACTCTTTTACATCCGTCAGATCTACCAAAATGCTTCTCAACAATTCTTTCAAGCTTCATGCTGCCCTTTGTGTTGGCACACTTGCCACTCTCTTGAATGTCCGTGAGGTCTCTGCCCGCATCGTCGGCTCTTCTGATATTCGTGAGAATATCAAGGAAAGTAAGAGTTTCGCCAAGAACAAGGGTGAAGAGTGTGTCAAGGTTGAGGCTGATGTCTCCGGTAACAAGAAGGACATTGAAAATGTTGATGTTGGAGTCCTTGGCTGCGGAGAAGCCTTGATCTGCCTTGAAGATGAAAGCTCTTCTACTGGTGCTAGGTGTGTTGATTTCGTTGAGGTAGACGAAGAGGCTGATTGCATTGCTTATCATCAATATTGTGACATTGACAATGATAAGTGCTGTGAAGGTTATGTATGCAGGGGTATTCCTGTTTTTCCTTCTTATACCTATGCTGACGTGTGTAGGCCACCAGAGTGAGGGTGAGTTGCATTTGCAGGGATTCTGGTCCTTGAGAGGGCAGTATTTGTGAAATATTGTTAGTGTAGGGATGTGTAACCTGATTTAGAAGTCTTGCAGTTATTAGAGTGTCTCTATATCGTACACTTCATTCTTTGTGGTCATTTGTAAATGACGCGTGTCTAGTTCACTTTACAATGCACATTGCACCTGAACAGTTTTCATTATAGAAACCAGCATAGAGGGTGAAATTGAGGTTGGTGCCTAAGTAGATTATGTACCAGGGTAGATACATTATGATTCAATAGTTATCAAAGATAGCTTGTTGGCTTCAGCAGATGAAGGATGGATTGATTCTGTTCACCCTGTCATGGCAAAAATATTACTTTTTAACAACATAAGGTAGAATTGCTAAATGCCAGTGCAAGCAAACAGTGCACTGATAAAGTATTCATTGTCTAATGTTTAAAGTCAAAAGTTTAAAGATTGGATTAGAATAGACGTTCATCACTTGAAAACTATGACTATGATGCGAAGCATAGATTACATGTAGAGAGCGGCCATGGGGGCCCCCGGCCCACATCAATGCAATTTGAGTTTCCCCAACTCATCGTCTCATTCTTTGTTGGCAGACCACAGTCATGCTATGTTGCAGTGGGTGTTTCTAGGTATTGTAGTTAAACTCTTTTCCCGCATGCCCACCCTTTAGCTAATGGGAATTCTTTCGAGAAGGACTCTTGGTTCACAAAGCAACGTTTTTAAACCCTGCAGTTTTTGGCATCACATGCACCTCTCTTTGTCCCTCTCTGTGTTCTTCTAGTAGTGGTATCCAACGTAGCATACTTGATTGAGAATAAACCACGTGATGCAGATGATAAATAGAGAAGACTATTAGATTGTGCTGCCAAGAGCAAGAGTGTTGAGTGCGCTTGCATTATGATTGTTAATATATGTTATACATTAGTTCTAAGCATGCTCAGTAAAATAAAGGAAGTTAAGATTTAACATTCATGGAGCAATATGAGTATCACTAGCGCTTTGTTTATTTGCTTTGATTGCTAATTCTGGCATTCGGATCTCATTTTCATTAGAAATCCTAAAGCTCTAGCTTTAAGTTTCTTGATTTATACTTGTGGGTCCTCAGATTATGTATTATGAATCTCATCATTTTGCAAATAGGTTCAGAGTCCTATAGAACTTCTCTTGTGCCAATGTCCCTTAATTAGTTCATATTAGCTTAGAGCTTAGCAAAGCTGTTGATGTTGAGTAGTATTAGTCATTAAAATCCCCTTTCTGGAAGCACATTGCGTGCCACGCGCAGAAACGCCAAAAAAGAAAGGCCAACAGGAGCGAGGATTGAATTTTTACTCTGAGAGTGCAGCATCTTCGAAACCCCATCATTACTCCTTAGTTAATAAAAGTTACCTAATACATTCTTTCCAAAAAAGGGACCCTGTCATTTTGGAGGGGACATCCTAATTATTTGAATGACAGTGAGAACTGTGATATATTGACTGACATTAATAACACTGCGGTCATGATTTTTTGCTGACAAATAAGTAATGTTCTTGTGGGTTATTGACTGTTTTTGGCATGACTGATATAGTATATTATTTGGATAAAAAAAGGCCTGTGGTAAGCAAAATTTTACTGCAGAAAATAATCATGAGTAACACCTAACAACATATATTGGTGACAGAACATATTGGTGTCTTTGTGTTCGATGGCACCCGTGGTCTTAGTTTTTTGATTCTCTTGGATTCTAGAAGGCGTCTGGGACTTGAACTTGTTGCTCAAGTGCAACAATCAATAATATCCTTGAATCGCACACACACAAGGTGCCAAGCACGCACAAACGATGGATTTCCCTAGTTAATTTTTTATAGTACTACGTAAATAATTAAATAAATATTTTACGCGTACATTTCATAGATAATGAAATAAAGTTTTTAATATTATATGAATTTACGCCTTTTTTGGGCCCCATCTCATTCCATCATCCATCTCAACTCCGCCGGCCATCAACCCAACGCTTCATCATCACATTCATGGCATATCTTGCGACGCATAGCCTTGACGATCCTATTGGCCATTGCCCTACGCACATAATACTGCTTTAAAGCTTCGAATCGACGCTCCTCCCTGAGACCTCTGCGCTCATCCTCAATCTTCGTAATTGGTTTCACAAAATTCCTTTTCGTTTCCTCCGCAACCTCTGATATTCTCTTCTTTATATCAGCGCGAGACCCCCGTTGATCCATCCTTGCCTTAAATCCCGCCCTCATCTGAACATCCTTCGTTGTACGAAATCGTCTTCGTGCACGTGCACCTATCTGGTGCATAAGCTCCACCCAGTCCTCCATTTTCTCACCCAAACCACCGGGAATATTCTTCATCTGATCGTAGACATGACATAGCATCAAATGGACTTTAGGGGTGACAGATATCCCCAAACAGTGTTTTAAAAAACCTCAGGTTTGAACCTAAACCTGGCTGTTTGCAATATCGGAAAAACCTGTCAAACCTAAACCTGGCAATTTTCAATCTAGAAAAACCTAACCTAACCTGAACCTGGCCATTCGTGATGTTGGAAAAACCTAAC
>JALLPH010001082.1:0-12377 GCA_036939855.1 Cyclotella choctawhatcheeana
GAGGAATGCTGTTGCTGTGGCAATGGCATATGATACTGGTTTGGACTTGCGTTGTAAAATTGATTTGATCGATGGTATGTATGGATCTTTTACCTGATTGTCGTCTGACTTTGTTGCATCATAATATGGTTGAAGCTTCGACCTGATTGAGACTCGTTCGGTGTCAGAAATGGTTGTTCTCCCAAACAATGATGCAGGGGCAAAAGCTTCTGTTGTTGTGAATAGAACAATAGAGAGCGCTGCCGCTCTACTTGTTAGAGTTTTCATTACGTGGCCCGCGTGCTTAGGTCTAGCCTCCCATCGATCGCCATTGTGCCATGATGTTTTTTTCTGCACCCGGTCAGCCTTCGTCCGTCGTCCTTGTCCGTCGTGCGTCATTATGTAGGTCTATCCTTTCTTATTTAGATACAATCTCTCACAGAATAGTCATCGAATCTTAAAAAGGGGAAAGGATAGGCCTATTTCCTATTTCATCCTGTCACTCATCAATCATCCTTCTGACGACCCTGACCACCGACGACCCCTGCCATTCAAATTTCCATGTTCCTTTCACTTTAGAAGTAACGGGTGGCACTGGTCTATTGTTGATTGTTTAGCATCCTACACTCACCATGAGATTCTCGTTATGTGCATTGGCAGCGGCCACATCATCATCATTCACATCATGCGATGGATTTATCGTCGCGCCATTGGGTAAAATCTCGTCTCGTGTAACTGCAAATCAACAGAAGACATTTCATTACACACCCCAATCTTACTTGGCGTCAACAGTAAATGACGATATTTCAGAGGTAGTTAATGGTGAAACAGAATCAAGTTTGGCACAAGCTCTCGATGGAGTACTTGGTGGCGAAGCTGAAGACAAAGCCGACGAAGAAACAGAAAGGCCATATGACCTAGTACTAGAAGAGGTACCGCCTGCCTCTTATTCCGTAGAATCTACCCAAACAGCCCCGGGAGGTGGATCAGTCCACACCCTAACTATCCACCTGGGTGCCCCGGGTCATCCTGAGCCTATTGTTATTGAAACTGGAAAGATTGGCCGTCAAGCATCTGGTGCCGTGACCTTGACACGCGGTGAAAGCGTGCTGTATGCGACAGCCAGCCGAGATAAGAATGCCAAGGATTTGGATTTCCTTCCACTAAGTGTTGAACATCAAGAGCGATTCAGTAGTGCTGGATTGACTTCGGGTGCGTTCAACAAACGAGATGGTAGGCCTGCCGAGCATGAGATATTGGTTTGCAGACTGATTGATAGGCCATTACGGCCATTGTTTGCTGAGGGTTGGAGACATGAAACACAGTTATTGAGTTGGATTCTCAGTTATGATGGTGTGCGGACTTGTGATCCTTTGGCTATTACGGCGTCGGCCACTGCGTTGTGGTTGTCGGATGTTCCCTTGCTTAAACCTGTGGCCGCCGCGATGGTGGGGTATATTCAGGGGCAGTTTGTATTGAATCCTAAGGCAGAGCAGATGAACCATAGTAGGCTTAACTTGATGATTGCTGGCACCAAAGATGCAGTAATGATGATTGAAGGAGCTGCTGACTTTTTGTCCGAGCAAGAAATGATGGAAGCTGTTACATTTGGACATGAAGCGATTAAGATTCAGTGTGCTGCAATTGAGGAATTAGGGAAGGTTGCTGGTAAAGAGAAGAAGTACGATACTATTAAACCCCCAATTGAAGGATTGCAAGAGGAAATGAACCAAAAGTTTACTGATAAGGTTGATGATATATTCAATTCTGATATCAGCAAGGAAGAATTGAGTGCTGCATTATCTGAATTGTCACAATCAGTTAAAGATGAGTTCGCAGAAAGGTATCCTGACGCACAATCTGAAGTTATGGCTGCCTTGAAAGACTTAGAGTGTAGCAGAATGTTTGCAAAAGCTAAAGCTAAGGGAGCCCGCATAGATGGAAGGAAGTTGAATGAGGTCAGGCAAATCGATTCTGAAGCAGGGTTATTCCCTCGTGTTCATGGCTCTGCATTATTCACTCGTGGGCAAACACAGGTAGTAGCTACAGCCACCCTTGGTGACTCTGGAATGCGACAAAAGATTGACAAAATTAGTGGTATGGAGGAGAAGAGATTCTATTTGCAATATACATTCCCTCCAAGTTGGTTAGTTATACTGCTTTGTACATTATATCTTTTACATTCTGTCTACTAACTTATTTTTAGTGTGGGTGAGACTGGCCGTGTAGGTGCTCCTGGAAGAAGAGAAGTTGGGCATGGAAATCTAGCTGAGCGTGCTCTGCTGCCAACTCTACCGTCTGATAAAGAATTTCCCTACACTATTCGAGTGGAGTCTCTAGTTACAGAAAGTAATGGCTCATCTTCTATGGCGAGTGTTTGTGGAGGCTGTCTGGCTCTCATGGACGCAGGGGTTCCGATCAAGAGCCCGATCGCGGGTATTGCAATGGGTAAGTAATTCAGGTGTCATACGGTGTTTAATAATTTTGCTATATAAAAATTTTTATTGGCTAAAAAAGATAGTAATGCTTCGCTTCAGGTATGCTTCTTGGAGACAAACATGGCGTCTCTGATGAAAATGCAGTAATTGTATCAGACATCCTAGGTACAGAAGATGCTCTCGGAACAATGGATTTCAAAGTAGCTGGAAATACTGAAGGAATAACAACATTTCAACTAGATATTAAATGTGAAGGTCTAACCTTAGACATTATGAAGAAAGCACTCGAGCAAGCCAAAGAGGGAAGGTTACATATTCTTGAAGAAATGGGAAAGGCTCTAAACGAGCCACGTGCAGAGCTGCCGGTGAGTCATTTTATCTGAATATAAGGATTTAATATTATGTAGTTTCAATCCATCCTGACTAATTTGGCATGATGCATAATGAAGGCAACTGTGCCAAAGATGAACATCATGAAGATCGCGGAGGAATCTATTGGAAAAGTAATTGGTCCCGGCGGCCGTCAAATCAGAGCACTCATTGAAGACTTTGGATTAGACAACATTGATGTTGAAGAAGATGGGACCATTCAAATATCAGGCTTTGATCCAGTACAAATGAAAAAGGCAGAGGAAATGATAACATTGTTAACCAGTTCAATGGGTGGTGGAAAGGGACGTGGAGAAAAAACACCCAAGGTTCCATACGCTGGTCCTGAACCTGAAGAAGGAAAAACATATACAGGCAAAATTACAGGGATTCATGATTTTGGCGTCTTCCTCGAGTTCATGCCTGGTGCAGAGGATGGTTCGTCTCCGGGTCTAGAAGGTCTTTGCCACGTGTCTGAGTTGCACGTCGAACGAGTGAGAAATTGTGAGGGATTTCTAAGGTCAATGAATACAGAGACTCTTGAAGGTAAGACTTTGCATTTTCAAGAATTACTTTGAGTCATAACAAACTTGTCATGTATCTATCTCTGCCGCAATAGTGAAATATATTGGAAAGAATAACAGAGGTAAACATTCATTGAGCAGAAAAGCCGCTTTGGAGGCAAAACTACAAGGAGGCAACAAGTCGAAAAATACTAAGAAAGATCCACCACCTGTAGAAATGAGTGAAAAGGAAGTAGATGTTATTGCACAAGCTATTAATGGAATAGAAAATCTCTAGGGAATCAATCTCGGAAAACGTAATGCTAGCATAGGTTGGTTATGGCACATATACCGTATTTCACGCAATAATATATTTTATATTTTCCATTAGTCCGAGGATATCATTATTTTATTTTGTGAACTTAATTTGTTAGACCACATTACTATTCTCGTACGTTGGCATACACCAGAATAAAAAAGGTATTGAGCAGAGGGTAAGAGGCCAGAATATGTGAATACGTTATTGAGTGAGCTATGGTACTTAACCGGTACTACAAACGACTTATGACTGTAACTAAGTTGTTGATATGCTTGAAAAGTTGTTGCCGGCTCACTGGAATACATTAGAAGGGTCAATATTGTCGTCATCCTCGAATGGAAACTCATCAGGATCTGTATGAAGCTCCACCATTCCAAGATCTACTAATATATTAAATGCTCTTTCCTCGTCAGATTTCATTGCTGCATATTTTTCTGCCAACCTGCGATCTTCTTCCTTTCGTTTTGCTGCGTCTTGTTCCACAAGTGTCCTACTCTCATCAGCATGCGAAGGCTCTGATGATTGAGTTACTTTGTGCTTCATCTCTTCTTCGATCTTTGCCTGGTTCACTTGAGATTCAAGTTCGGATATACGTTCAAGCCGTTCTTTCTCTTCGGCTGCAATCTTCTCTTGCGCCAACCTTAATTGTTCCTTCCTCTCTTTTTCAATTGCAGCTATCTTATTAGCTTCTTCTTCGGCTATTCTCGCAATTCTTTCTTCCACCTTATTCTTTTGATCTGTGACCGCATCTTGTGCCATTTTCTCGGCTTTGGCAGCCTCATCCTTGGCAATGTTATCAGCTGCTAGTTGAATCGCCAATCTATCCTGTTCACGTAACCGGTCAATCTTTGAATCTAAATCTTTTATTAGAGGCGCATTGGATACAGCACGATACGTGTTTGGTGGTTTCAATTTCGGCGGCTCTTGTACAGTTTGAACTCCTGTGTCTGCTTCTGCAGCTGCCTGGGGAGCATCGTCTTTTTCGTCATCAGTTGTATTAAGACTTAATCCCCGAATTTTCCTAGCTGAAGCTGCCCCTGCAGCCACCGCCCCTGCCGTGACTATGCATTTTAGACATCTTTTATTGGCACTTGAACTTATGGGTGCCTCTACTACTTTTGTACACGACGTTTCAGCAGTTTTCCCCCATGCAATTGCAGGTCGAGGGTGCGATGCAAAAGATATGAAAGCAAGTGAAAAGACTGCGAATGCTCGTGCAATGGATTTTCTGGTGCTACAAATAAGACGGAATAGACAAGAAATCACGCTAGCTATGAGTGTTGTCTTTATGCTAGCAGCTTGGCGACCAAATTTGTTGCTAGCCGGTGTTACAGCGGCCACAGATGTGTTGGAGTCTGCACCAGAGGAAGATATCATTGCCGTCGCCTTAGAAGTAGAAGCAACAAACGATGGAACACGGGCATTTCTGGGCACAGCAGAAAAAGATGTAACGAAAGTCACATTCAAGGCGAATGTCAGCAATATGAATATTGTGAGGCAGGCATGCCTGTGTACCACCCCTAAGGACCGGGAGGCGGTCATCATGGTGCAAGGGGGGGGAATAGTAACGGTGTTGCGTGTTAGTTGCGGGTTGCGGCGGGCGGCGGCGGGGCGCGGAGTGTGAAAGACAACCGACCCACACCCAACACCCACACCCACCCACAACCTCCCCACAACCCACACAAACCTACACATCCTACATCCTAAAAAACGTCCGAGTTCCAAGTAGAGTCGAAAGAAACCATGACAAGAAGTCTCGAGACACCCAATTATGGCATATCAGGCGAGCCACCGACCCCTTCGGACGAAGCCGTGCGGCGCATGGAAGAGGAGTTTGAAGGACCACGCCGTCCAACTAGGACGGAAGAAGAAAGCGGTGAGAGTTGCAGGGTTGTGTTGATGTGCTTTATTTTTGTTCTGTGTTACAAAGAAACTTTGCCATATGCAGTGAAATCAACCTCACATCTTGTGCATGTAACGCACCCTTAATCTATAATAGAAGACAGATTTTGCCAATTTCTTGACGAAGACGAACACACGAGATGTACCGAGGGAGCTAAAAAATCATTGTTGGCAGAAAAACTGGAACGACTGCGGGCATTGAAAGATGAGATTTCTAAGGAAAATTGGATATTTGCTGGTAACTGTAATTCAATGTCAGGTTGGAAGTCGTAATTTTTTTGCTGGATGGAGGTCGAAGATGGAAAGAAAGTTTGTCAGAACATCATCTTACAACAGACTCCTATGAACATATTAACAATAACGATGTTTTCGAACGAAAGCACGAACAGTGTCGTTTGTACACATTCATATGATAACAGCAGCATTAACATGAAATTATAGTGATAATATGTCTCAGATAAGGTGGCTCTAATCAATGCACAATTAACTAAACAAGATTATTGCAGATTGTTGAACAATGTTGAACACATGCATTTTCCTTCAGCTCGTTTTTTTTCTTGAATTGTGCTGCTCTTCATACCTTTCCTCCTCCTCAAACAGATGTCTATCCTCTAAGGCTTTTCTCTACTTCCTGATATCTAATATCCACCATCATTGTACCCGCCCCCACCACCGAAGTCTTCACGCCTCGGAGCTCTACAATAAGTCCCCCATTCAATTTATAGAATGAAGAAAAGAAAATTGAAGTAACGTTCAAATGGTGAGTACATAATAAATTACTGGCCTAATGTATTGAACAAGGCATATAATCACCCTTGTACATATGCCCCATCGGGACCCGTAACATTTAATGCTTTCAACCTGCCATTGGGTTCTTCCATAATCTCAAATTCAACTGGTTCTCCATCCTTTTTGTGATAAAAGAGTCGAACAAAAAATAAATACGTTTAGACTCTGCCGTTGAATGATTGAAACATCAATCGTTGAGTGGAAACTGAAATCTCAAGTCCAATCACACTCACCCCAAGCGAACGAAATCCTGTAGCGTGAATCGAACTATGATGAACGAAGATATCGCCACTTCCATCATCCGGAGTTAAGAAACCAAATCCCTTCTTGGCGTCGAACCATTTTACTGTGCCCTTGATTTTATCGGAGGCATCACTGAAGAAACGTGTTGCGAATGCTGATGGCAGGGCGGTGCGGGTGGCCGTAATGGCTGTTCTCGTGGTAGATTTTGCTAGGAGACTAAACATGTTTGTATTGCGGGTTTGTTTTAAGCTGCTTTGGTTGTTTAGTAGGATGGTGTGTTAAAATCTATGAATAACATGAACAACTTCACGATCTTTACAATAGACAGATTTTGTGGGGTCGGCGGGGGTCGCCTCAACCCATTTTATCTTACCTCTGTGGTTTTAATATACTTCAAATAATTAATACATTCAAATTTTCTTCTTAAAAGGTAACACTGAATTTAGCGCCATTTTCCGCTTTCTCTTTCAATAATCCTTCTCTTCTCCTAGATGATAGATATTCACGAGAAGCGGAGGAAAGGAAATGAGGCAGTCCTCGTCAACCAGTAGCAACTCAAGACATTTGGCCCGATCAGAGAGTGCAGCAGCCTCTATATGCTGCGGTATCGCAAGTTGGATTCTCGGAGGAGCAATTCTTGTGTATGCTGTCGCAATGGTTGTATGGCAACATCAGATCATCAATTTTAGTAATCATGCAGCAACTTTAAAGGATAATTTCCCCCATTTTGTGCAGCAAGAAGATGTGGCCAATTCAACAGCAATAGCGCCGGTAATTGATGCTCATGATACCGGTGACAAAAATAATGTCATGCAATATTACAGAACCCCAGCCCAGATATTATCATCACCTCAACTCCCAACATGGGTGAAACAATACACAGACTGGCACGCAAAGCAACGTCAACGTTATTTGGAAGCGGTGCGAACCAATGCACCATTGCCTGAAGACATTCGTTTCCTTATATCTAGATGTCTATCCTATGATCATTGTGGAGGAGCATCTGATCGTCTTCAAGATATGCCGTATAACATGATGCTAGCCAACCAGACCAATAGGGTTCTGCTAGTCAAATGGGAAAAACCGGCGGCATTAGAGCACTATTTAGTACCTCCAGAGGGAGGAATTAATTGGTCAATACCTGATGATATGTTCAAGGATGGGGATAATTGGCATCGGAAGGGCAAAGAGACAGGACGTGATAGAATTGTTTCCACCATTAGAAGAGACAGTGCCGCCCCTCTCTTTCGAAAGGTATGTTGTTCTTAAACTGGCTGACGCTAATTTGGCTCTTATATTGACTAGCAATTATGACTTGATGATGGCAATTACATTCAATAGATTGACTATTCTTTATTCTCTCTATTATTTTTGCGAAAGTACGAAGTTGAAGAAGTAGGACACAAAGTGTAAGCTTGTATGAGATTTGTGTATCAACCGCTCGCGAATAATGCTACCGACTCACATTTCTTTCTGGACTCAAAGATATCATGAGCTCTTTAGGCTGATGTTCAAGCCCTCAGAAGGTCTAGCTAAACAAGTCACAAGAACAATGAATGATCTAGAATTAATCCCCTACAGATATTCATCACTTCATATGCGTACCAAATACCCTGTGGGTAATATCGTAGAAAAGGATTTTTCATTTGAAAAACACAAACAAAAAATCGTAGGCTGGGCACATAACGCAGTAAATTGTGCATACGAACTTCATCCAAATGCTACAGCTATTTATGTCACTGCTGACAACAATGATACAGTTGGATATCTTCTAGAGGATTCACCTTATGCAAAACACTATAAGGAGGCTATTGTCAGTCATAAAGAGCCATTAGTTAAACTTGTCGCAAGAGATTATTCGTCGGAAGTGGAACATGTAGCATTTTCAAACAAGGTAGAAGCGGATGGGTTCATGAATGTGTTTGAAGACATGATGATATTAGGTCTTGGCAAGTGTGTTGCGCATGGCTTAGGAGGTTATGGTAGATTAGGGGCAGCTCTATGTGGTGGAGTTTGCGTTAAAGCTCATCGAGGAAAAGGAAAGATGGCTGGCAGCACATGTCCTGATGTTCTCGCAAATAATGCTCCTGCTTTTGAAAACAGCGCTTTTAAGAAAATCTCCAAGGTACAGAATAATCTCAGAACAAGCGACGGAAAATGATGTGCAATAGCTCTTATTGTACACTCAAAACTACAACATGCTACAAGATATCAGAACGGAAACATTTTTAACATTCCAGCCGTCAACTGAAAGCATCAAATGTAAGCCAGGATTTTCTGTCAGAGCGAGAGATCCATTGATGCAAAGAGTATCAATATCCTCCGCTAATACGTCAACATCAACCAACTCATCAGGTAGTAAGCTTATATAATTTCTGGAGAAGTATGTTGGTAGTATACGTTTATCCTTGTCATTGTAGGCTGAATCACTAATGAGTGACAACTTAACCATAATAGCCACTCTGTTGTCGATAATATTATGTAGTGTGCAATTGATGTTCGAATATCCTCGTTTACTGCAAGATACATCAATGCTAACATTTGGAAGGACCTTTCGCACATATCCGAGCAGGGCAAACCGAGATTGACGATCGTCCAAATCAATCATATCCGGATTTGTCATGTAATAGGAGTTTGTTACATTTCTATGGGTACGGAACGATGTCTCGAATGTCATTTCGAGTCTATAAAAGACGACCTCTTGCAAATAATGATCCGGATCTGCTGCCAATAAAGTTGGATCAACTCCTACCCATGGAATCTTTTCTTCTATATGGGTTACAGAGTTGCCTAATATTTGACCAGGAATTTCAATCGATCCTCTTTCAATCAAGTTGCCATCCAACAAATATGCACTCCACTGAAGTGAAGTTGCAGTCAAATCTAGAGGTATCACATTAGCTATATGGATCAACCAATCTTGTTGATTGAGTATTACTCGAACAGGATTGCCATCACCAATTCCTGAATGAGCACCCCAATATCCTCCATTAGTTTCCAAATACCAGTCATATAATGCTCCACGGAAAGTAGGGGCTGGAGATGAAGCTTTCCACATAAAAACAGCAGAGCTATATTCAAACATGCGATGAAAATAACCTTCAAATAGTGCTTTATACTGAAAGTATTGGGCAAGTTGAGCTCCCCAACTGTAGTCACTGATAGAATCCATAGAATCCGAAGTTGACGTAGCATTGATTGGTGGATATCGAAACTGACAAATGTGATCAATTCCACTATCGTCGGTAAAAGGAAGGTATTTTAGGCTCTTCCATTCATTGTGAATTTTATCGCTGTGTTCGTCAGTTACTCCACAGATGGGAAACGAGTCAAAAGCATCTTGTGTTAGCATCTTTTTCAGGGTGGCCAGTTCGGGAGATGACACCGAGCCAATTTCGGTTTGGAAGCCAATATTCCTACCGGCTGCACGAGGGTCTTCGATAACGGAAATGCTTACATTCATATGCATTTCATCTTCGTTAAGCAGTGGCGAAGTTAGTCCTGGGTTCCTATCAAAGAATTTGGTTTCATCAAGTATACCGTACTGAAATGCATTAAAAAGCAAAGTGCAATTGTGCAAGTTGTTAGGAGTGCTTTAGTGGTCGGACTGTACGCATAAGCAGTGGAAACAACTTACTGGTCCGTCTTTGGGCCCTAGGGACATTGTTGGGTCAAAGTCTGACCCCACGTTCGTCACAGAACTAGAAACGTAAAGGCGAGAGCCATCCAAAGTAATATGACGTCTTAGACTTTCATCTATATCCTTGGGTGGTGATGTGTCAGACTCTGAAGAGAGTGGTATAGGTGACAGCTCATTTCCACCGCCATACATTATTAGGCTTGGGTGGTTTCGCAGTCTGGTTATTACGTCGTCAGCGTTTAATAAGTAAGAATCGTGATCTAATGGCCAATCGTAGCTTCCGGCGAACCTCCCATTGTTGTCTCCTGTGTAAATAAGATATGCTGAGGGAGAAGCATTCTACACCTGCATCACGGATACGAGTAGCAAAATGTACTAACCAGTCATCCAAAATTCCATGTAAACCATCAAACCCAGTTTGTCGGCAGCATTGTAGAAATTATCCGTCTCTGCTATTCCTCCTCCCCATACACGAATTGCATTAAAGCCTACTTTCTTCAAATGCGATAGCTCCTGCATATAGCGCTTTTGAGAAGTTGCGTACCTTAAGAATTGATCAGTAGTGACCCAATTACCACCGACCAGGAAAATGGGGTGTCCATTCACTTTCACGGTCAATGATTTTGTGTCTGGGTGAGTGTAAGATGAAATAGTGCGTATGCCAAAAGTATCGTCTACTTCTGATTCGTGTATAGGCAATCCATCAGCATCAAGATTGTATGATATGAATCTGACAGTAACTACGTATAGTGATTGCGAACCATGAGTATGAGGCCACCATAGTTTTGCATTTGGAACTTGAATAAGTCCCAATGTGAACTCTGAGACAGATTGATAGACTGAAATATTGCTAATTGTACCACTTTCCATCCTTGATCCATCTGGTCCAATTACTTCGTATTGAAATTCTCCCAATATCGAATTGCTCTGTCTAGTGGATCGATTTCCATGGAATGTGGCAGTGACTGATAACTCAATAGATGCAGAAACAAATATATCATCACCTAAAGGTAATAGTTCGTCTTCTTGATCGGTGGAAATCTGCACCACATTCACTCTAAGATTTTGCAGCCTAACGTCACCCCAAACCCAATTCACCTCTACCTTATCCCATAATCCGGTGTTGCGGTCAGGCGTAGATTGAATCCAATCCCATCCTGCCGTACATTGCATTATGGCACCTGATTGTGCAATATCATGATCGCCACCTTGTCCCTGAGGCTCGTTTGCCTTGTCTCTTTGTTTTGATTTTAGTGTTCTTGAATAACTAGTCCTTCCATTTGATTTTGAATTTAGATCGAAAGAAGAATGTTTACTGCCCTTGGTGCGGTTACTGTCCACTGTGGGCTTGCCCGATATCGGCGGAGGAAGTACAAGAATTTCCAGTGGTGCATCTTGATTATTATGCAATATTCCTATATCGTAATGTCTCCTTAGAAACATTCCACCTACATCTACTTCCTCGTTGGTTTTATCAGCTATTGAGGAATATGGGCGTATAAGCTTGCCACCATAGTAAACCATTGGTAGATAGTTGACTCCATGCAATGTCAGATGACATCGCTTCTTTCTTTTATTGCCGGTACTATTGGATTGCCCAGGAGACAAGGGAGCATCAGGAGTGATAATTGAGGTGTACCAAAGGGTATAGTAATCTCGCGGGCTTATGGTATTCTCATCATCTAAAACAATATTTTCATCATCACTGATGTCTGGGTACTGCTTCATAACATCCACCTTAGGAAAATCATTCCACGGATCGAATGACGATGTCACATTAGCTAGCCAATGCTGAAATAATGCAGTACCCGGAGACATGGATAAATATGCTGATGGGTCATCTGATAGATTTCTTTGTAGAAAACAATATTTGCCGAAATCATTTTCACTCCATTGTGACGGCGGGATAGAATTCGTATTTGATGCGGTATGCTTTCTTTGGACGAATGAATGGCACGTTGTCCATGAGTTGATTGTGTGAGATGAAACAGCACCCATGCTGATTTAGATGGTAGCGTTATCTTGTCTGACAGTGTGTCTCAAGGAGGCTGTCATCTGACATGGTTGGCAACTGTTGGCAAGTGGCAAGTGGCAAGTGAGAAGTGAGTACCTAAAAGATGATAAAGTACGTCAAGGGACTGACATAAAAAAAGTTTCAGACCGTAGCTTAGAGAATCTGAACGGACTATTTTAAC
>JALLPH010001083.1:0-12396 GCA_036939855.1 Cyclotella choctawhatcheeana
ACTGCCAGTCGACAGGCATGCAGGCGGAAGAATTTTTGACGATTAGCAACCCCTGATTATGAGTACATCTACCCGCACCTAATATGCTTGATGTACTTAGATTCCTTATTATGGTACTTTACATCTTTTCCATTATTTTTTTTCCCATTTCCCACTCTTGCATAAGTATCGCAAACATGGCGACGTCTCTAAGATTCAAACGGCCCGTCTCTACATCAAATGAAGCCAAAGATCTGCCTACAATCTTCCCTCCCACAATCTACACCAATGCGTCCTACTCACGTGGCATTCTAATCCCCAACAACAACGCAGTCACTGTCAATAAAACCGACAACGACGAAATCGAAGAAGTCATTGTTCCAGTCCCAGCCGACTACACTACCGCCGCTCATGTCCACCCGGCATTGTCATCGCAAGATGCCACAGTTTGGAATCACGGTATCGCCGCCCATGCAGCATCGCGTCGACGTCCACCTATGGAGATTGGTAGGCTGTTGGGTACTATTACGTTACACTTTGAAGAAGTTACTGCCGATAACAATAGTAATAGAAGTAGTAGGAAGAAGAAGGCATCACTACTCAAGTTAAGTCAAAAGTATTACGATCAGCATGGGATACAAAAGAGGAACGTGAATAAGAAGGATGGGGGGAAGCATAAAGTGCTGACTATGAAGCAGGCACTCATGGAGGTGCGACTCAAGTCTCAATGATTCATACATATTTTGTGTTTCAATTGCTCATTCTGACAATAATGCTGCATATTAACACCTTACTCGTATTCATTCATGTATTAACAACTTAACAACAAGGCATACTCCGAGGCAGATCTCGATCCAGACACAGCAGACATTTCATCCCTCCCCCCCGAAACTCAAACTGCTTTCCAAACACGAGCTCAGCAAATCCATGACTATTGGAAACACATTCGTGATAATGTCTCTCCTCTCCACGAATGCTGGCATAAACGACACGGTGGATTCATCCCCCAATCACTCGGTCATGTCATTAGTAGCAATACAGAAGAAGAGTTTTACGTACCCATTGTAACATTACTGGAATGGATGGATACCGATGCAATTGTAGATTTGGCATCGGATCGAAAGGCAGTATTGTACGGTGGATTGCGACGTATCAACACCGATGCTCGTAGTGTATTAGAATCCCTTATGGATTTGTCATGTCCCAATAGTCTGTACAAGATTCCGTTAGTGACGCCTTATGCGGTAGCATCATCTCAACGTGGTGTTGATCATAACCAAACAATACGATGGAAGATACGTATTGGAGTGTACATGAATCGTTTATTGCCGGAAGTGTTGACAGAGTCTAATCTGCATTGTGTCATGTGTGCTTTGGATGACAACTCGTTTATTGTGTCCCAGCCATTGCATTTACCTCCCTTGAGAGATCAGAATGATCCAGTCTTTGTCAGTAGCAAATACCCAATAGTACAAATGGACGAGGAGTTGGTAGAGGAAAATCATTCGATGATGGACGAAGATAAGAAAGAAGAAGATGATGCCGGTGAACGAAAAGAACCCATTTTGGATCCGGTAATGCTGGGTTCTACCAGAGAGACCGTTGCCCAGACTGATTCCGAACGCGCTCTTTATTGCTGGTTTGAATACCTCGTCTCGCAAGAGATTTCTGGGAAAGACGACGAATCCAATCTCAAATCCCGCGATCTTTGTCTTCGTCTACTCCGCGAGATATGTTTTTCCGCTGTCTTGATCAATGGAGGATTAGGGGCGGCATCTCAAATGAGAGACCTCAACGCGATGTATAGGAAACTATTGGGACGATTGGAAAACAGCGACACCCGAAAAAGTAAAAAAGCGGGTGTGATAAAGCTTCTGAGTCCCCCAAAAGCGCTTGCATATCTTTCCCAGGTTGAACGCAATGCTAATGTAGGAGAGGAGTTTGTGAGCGAACAAGTATTTGGGGGCGGTCAAGGTGCCTCCTCAAGGAACTATGCCGTTGATAGTATTGAAGTCCAAATAGAGAAAGTTCAGAACTCAATGAACGACGCAGACATAAAAGTTGCTAATGCAAGGCGAAAGTGTGCTCAAGCTCACTGGCAACTTGCGCTGGAATTAATCACAACTGGGTCGCTAAGCAAAGACAAAGAAGTCCTATCTAGAGTCTCTACAAAAGTCTCGTCATTGTGGAAATGGCGGTGGACTAGCAAGGAGGAGACTCGTGGTTGGCGACCATCTCTTGCACTTGTTCAGCATTTACACTTTAATCGTGGTTTTGTTTGGGCACATCCGACTTCGTTGCAGCTTGTTAATATTCCTTCTCAAGTGACCCCCGATGACATTTCTTGCGCACTGTTGAACACGTTGAGAGAAGAGACAAAGATTACAGCAAAATTGAGTAGACTGCGGACAAGACTAGCGAACGCTAAACATGATGATGCCAAGAAGCTCATTCAGGCAGAGATCTCGGCTGCAGATGCCTCACTAAAGAAAGCCATTGCTAATGATAAGCAGTTACAGACCCCTTTAATCCAGGCAGTCGAGAATTCTAGTTCATGGACAGCTTATGTAAAGCTATCCAGCGATGACATACTAGAACGACTTTTGAATCATGCGCGTTCCACTATTGGCATCCCCCTCAAGAGCAAAGAGATCGTCCCTCACATCCAAGCAGCAGTTGACAAAGCAACTCAAAACTTGAAGCAGACAGAAGCTGCGTTGGCCGTACATCCATGTGCCAAGAACAAGCAGGAGCACAGAACAGCTCAGAAAGCACTTGCTAAAGCACAGTTAGGGTTGACGATTAATACTACATTATCGTCATCTGCGGATAATGTTATCATGTCTCGAGCACTTAAAAGTCGCAGCATTGCTCCCAGGACCAAGACTGCATTATTAGAAGGAGCCTCTGCCGCAATCGCATTATCAGGGGAGACTCTAGAGCAAGTCCTTCCGCGCTTGAGAGAAGGCAAATCTACTTTAGATCGATTGATGCTCGTGCTTGAAAAGAAAGGGGACCGGCAGCATCATTCTCAGAAATCAGGTGAGTTGATCATTTTCTTCCTGTAATTTCTGAGCACCTCTGTTAACAGTTTTACTTCTGTCATAGCTTTCGACACTTTAGAGGCCATGAGAACAATGGCGTGGTCAGAAACCTTCTGCCCCATTTGTCAGTTGCCGTTTGGTGCAAATGCCGGAGACGACCCCACTGTAGAGAGTCCAATTGCAGCTATGATTTCATGTAGCCATTTATTTTGCATCAAGTGCCTTGAGCGTCATGCACAGGAAGAGATTAGAAAGCAGCGTGCTCTTACATGGTGAGAAGTGTCATTGTGATGTGAGGTATTGTTATTTCTTTAGTTTGATGTGATTATCGCACCAAAATATTTTGCTGTTTCATATTTATTCTTGGTTCGCGCTCTCACACAGCCAATTGTTCTTTAATACAGTCCATGTTGCCGCAAAGGATTTTCTCAGGCAAATGATGTAGTTCACATAGATCATTTATCAACTGACGACGCAGAGATTGCAGCGCAGATGAGAGCAAGCGCTAAAAGTAAAGTTATGGAGGCGTCCAAATTGCTCGAAACTAGTGACGGTATCCTTGATGGAAATCTGTGGTACCACCTGTTCCTTTCAATAGATTTGCCTACAAACGTCAGCAATGCTCCGCATCGAGTCCATACTGCGCTCCCACAAGACGTTCTTGCTCATATTCGAGCAGCAACTATGATGAAGATAGACTGTAATCGACTTGAGAGCCCTAGTTCACAACTCAAAGAAAAAGATAATCTATCTGGCCTTTCCAGCAAAGTTCAAATGCTCCTAAATGATCTTCCTCTAGGTGAACGTTCCGTGATATTCTCATCATCTAAAGAAGGAGTCCTCCATCTCACAGCAATTATGAAAGGTTTTGGTATCGAGTGTTACAACTTATATACGGGAGCAACTGACAGTGATGCTACTGAGCATTGGGTTACAGCGGCTCTAGACGACTCAAGTAAAGGACCCGTGATTGTCATTCAGGCAGGTGCTGCGGCGAGTGGTCTAACTTTGACAGCGGCCTCAAAGATCTTCCTCATGGAGCCTTTCAATCGCACCGAGGAAGAGGCTCAAGCATACGCTCGCTGTCATAGATATGGGTGAGTTTAATTTTGTTGAACCACCTTGATTTAGACAAGCTGTACAAGCTGATTGTAGTTGACTCACTTGTTTCTCTCTTTTATCACACCCAAAACGGCCAGGCAAACAAAAGATGTTCATGTCAAGGTTTACTACGCCCCGGTGTCAGTTGAGGCACGACTTTTGCGCTGGAGGAAGCGATCAGTAGGAAAGTTTACCTCAAACAATGCTCCAAAGTACATCTACTCGGAGCTGAATTGTGAGAAACACGATGATGTGACGACTGACAGTTCTCTTGGTGAAGATGACTTTGAAAATGATTCTGATGAAATTGAAATTGGGAGTAGCAGTGCAGATGAACAATCAGCGGAAGTTCATGAGGAAAATATTCGAACGCAGTTTTTGTTAGGATTGATGGACGAGCATGGAAATCCGGTTGGGGGTGAAGCTCCTGATCATGCTGCGAGTCTTCATCGTTCAATCTCTGGTAGGAGATTTATTTTGGGTTAATCATTAACACTGCACTGAAACAGTGTTATCAAGGTATTGTCTCATTCTTACTCTAATGCGAAATCTCTATCCATTGCTTCATATTGTCCAGCAACAATTAGAACGCTCAACCAATCACCACTAGCAATTAGATCATCCAATTGCTTGATCCTATCTTCTTTTTCCAAATATAAACTCTGCTGTCTAGAATAACTGTCCAATGATGTAGGAGCAGTAGATACTGCGCTGTTCATAATTGCTGCAGCCTGGCCAACTGCTTGCCAATCGCCTTTCTCGATAGCTTGCCTTAATAATAAAGGGGGAGCAGACGCTTCGGTGTTATTTTCATTTGAGCGAACTGATTCTGATACGTTTGCACTACATGCAGTGTCCTCCTCATGATCTCCCAAGTCAGTGTTTGTTTCAGCATCTATGGCCAAATCTCTATCCATAGCTTCATATTGACCCGCAAGAGTTAACACACCAATCCAATCACCTTCAGCAATGAGCTCGTCCAATTGTTCGATACGACCTTCTTTCTCCAAGTAAAGTGTTTCATGAGCACTGCCATTTATATCTTTCGAATCTTTACCCATTATTGCCGCAGCCTGGCCAACTGCACGCCAATCTCCTCTTTCTACTGCTTGCTTTAGGAAAAGGTGCGAAGTTTTACTAGATGATGTTGACGAGGATGTAACCGTATCGGATTCCAGCGCAATCTCTTGTGTGTCGTCAACATCTGCCTTTGGAAGATCTGCTGTAGCTGCAGCCGCCGCCAATCCTGCTGGCAGGTATATTGAATCAGCACCTTCTTTTCCATTCATTGATAGCAATGCATTGCCTGTCTTGTCATCGAAGACTTCACTTGCATCAACTTGGGCCTTTGCAAAATCTGCACTCAGCTTAAGGCCAGTGCTTATATCTCTGTCAATAGCCGAAGACGTATCCAAACTATCTTTCACCGCTGATGACCGATTTTGTGAACTTTCTTCTACTTCTTGAAATGCACCACTTACTTGCTTCTCCAATGTTTCTCCGCTCGGTACAGTTTTGTCAACGACCGAACCAGCCAAGTCTTCATTGACTATCGGACTCTCTCTAGTTTTGGACATGGCTACTTCTATATCACCATCGAGAGATTGATCATCGTCATCTAATAAATTTCGTTGCTGTATTTTACTTGCAATAGCAATTGCACCAGTCGCTATAACTGCTACTGCACACCAACACGATATCACAATCGGGGCTACCTCGTTGCCTCTTCCTACAATGTATGAATCTAAATTTGAGGAAGGAGATTGTGAAGGTGCTTCTGATATTGAGTGCTGAGATGGTGCTGAAGTTGTTGTGGTCGTTTCAATTGTAGTTGGTGATATTGAGAAAGGCTTGGGATGTGTCGGAGACACTGATGTGACTGCTATTGGCACTGTACTTATGTCACTTATAGATGGTGAATCTGTCAAAGGTTTAGAGAGTGTTGGGGATGACGTTGTATCTGTGATTGGTGAAGAGGTCTCTGGTGATGTGGGCTCCAGTGAAGATAACGAAGGAGTCATGGATGGCACAATAGCTGGCAGTGTGCTACTAGGGAGTGAACTCGAAACTTGAAGAGAAGGTGCCAACGTAGTTGGATGTGGAACTGGATTCATAGATGGAGACAAGGTAGATGGGCTGGAAGTTGATTCTATGGGAGACATGGTAATTTTTTGTATTGGAGCCGCAGAAGGAGGAGGCGTCTCATAAATAGGACTAAATGATGGATTCATTGTTGGAGACAAGGTTGTTGGATATTCTATTGGGCTTATAGATGGAGATGTCGTTGGGCTAGCTGTTGGTGTCCGAGATGGATTATGCGAGGGGCCAGTAGAAGGTGATATTGTCGGGGGTTTCATGGGTGATATTGTTGGACTCTCAATTGGAGAAGATGATGGTATCAAGGATGGTTCAGGGGTTATGGCAGGAGCAGATGGAGATGTTGTCTGCAATGAAGATAAATTAAGCAGTGGGAGAAGATGATAACCAGGAACACAAAGGCAATGTGTATCTTAACAACAACTTACTGTTTCAATTGGTTTCATTGTAGGTTGATCACTAGTATCACTGCCACCTGTAACATCGTCTACTACACTTTGTGTCATTTCACATATGATGTCCAAATGATCTAACTGTTCTTCACTTGCAGTACTGTTACTGGCGCCACTAATATCTATAAACCCTATAGACATAGTTTCACAAATGTTCACGTAGAAAATTAGGTCAGAATATAATATTATGGTTGTAATCAATTTATCCCGACCTTTTCAATCTACTTACCATCGCAAAAATTTCCATTCTCATCCATGCTAGAAAGACAATCCAAGTAAATAAAGGTAACTTGCAATTCAAACGGCAAATCTCCATACACTTCATCATCAACGAATTGAGCATATTCATCTTTTGATAATTTGCCGTCACCATCAACATCGGCCTCCGAGAGTGGAATATAGCATGTGTCTTCCTTGTCGGATGGATTATATTGTCTAACAACATGTAATCTTGTTAGTTTGGCTTTGGATTCGGATGTGCATTTTATTTGATTTGGTATTATGAATGAACAAATGATGATTGCTATACGTTTCATATTTTATTGTATTCTGGTAATTCTTGATATGATATATTGCAGTATGCTTCTAATTTGCGGGATGAGTAGCAATCAGTGCGACGGAAGCCTTTATCAAGAGTGCGAATATTAAATAGAAAGTTCATCAGCACATTCATGAGAAGATCATCAAAAGTACAAAGTATGCAACATGTAATATTCGATCAGTTATACTTTATACACGTGATTCAGGCAAAACACAAGTAAATCTCCTAGATTTTACATTGGCGATCATATTCAGTAGATAATCACCAGTTCATACTGACACTCAATAATACGATCTTAACAATGAATGAAAGACGACATCAAATAACAACAAATGACTGCCGACGGAAAGAGATGCACACATTAATATCCTCTCTAGAGAGCTCTCACCTAACAAGATAAGCTGATGACAAGTCTGAAGTCTGCCTACTGGTTTGTGTTTTCATGTTGCCATGTTGTATGGCACATGGCAAGGTGAGGAAAGAAGGGTGTGATTTTCAACATCGCACAGAAGAATCAGAAGCCCTCCTCCGGCGAGGTGGCTCGGCAGCAAGATTTAAAATAAGACCCAGCCCCCAAACGGACATGAAAAGGTATCCTTTCAATAACTCAGGCGGGAAAAGCAGAAGCTCCTCACGACCTCACATCTCGCACATCGACCACCTACACCTAGGTACACAACGACAGCCACAAAAGAGATAACAACCATGACCGACGATTCCGCAATGGAGCACATTGGCGACATTGCCCTCGATATCGACAACGACGAGACCGCCGATGACGCTGCCAATATTAATAATGGTTCGGATAAAAAGAACGGAAAGCAGCAGCGAGGTGGCGGCAAGGATAAAAAGAAGGAGGAGGTGCCCATTGAAGAGCTTTATGATTTGAGTCAGCCTATCAAGAGGGTGAGTTTATAATTATTTGTAGTGATAGTACCTTCAAGCACATTTTATTTAAGCTGGTAACACCTTGTATTTATAATGATCATATGTTCACAATTATGCAAATCAGATCGAACGTCCCTCCAAGGAGGCACACGAGGCAGCCATGGCCGTCATCGACAGTGAGATCGATGCCATCAAGGCAACGCGTGCCGGTGTGCAGGCCAAGATCGATGCTGCTTTGGGGAATAAGCGTGATCTTAACAAGCTCAAGAATCGCAAGGTTAGTTAATAGTTGTAATTCTAGTTCACATATGCTTGATGTTTGATTCTAATAGATGGCCCATCTGACTTCTTTATAAACAAAAGGGCCTCATGATTGAGCAAAAGCGTCAAATTCGCACCAAACTCGAGATTATCAAATCCAAAATCGACAAACAGACATCTGCCGACAAATCACTCCGTTCCAACATTAAATTCTCCACTGTTGCCGAAATCGATAAAGAAATCTCCAAACTCCAACGTCGTCACGAAACCTCATCCATGAGTTTGGCCGATGAAAAACGTCTTATTAAGGAGATTGAAACCTTGAACGCTTCCAAGCGAATATTGGAAGAATTAAGTATGAAACAGGGGAGTATCGATACACTCAAATCCGAACGTAAGAATATTCAGCATGAACTAGCCATCAAGGATAAAGAAATTGATAGCATACAAAAGGAGATTGATAAACAAACCAATTCTCAAGTAGACGACTTGGTGAAAGAGCGTGATGCACTTAAAGCTAGCATGGATGAAAAGTACAAGCAGCGTAAGGTGTTACAAACCACTTTTAGGGAAGGTATGAATGATTGGTATCACAATCAACGTGCTATCAAGGCGCAGCGTCAGTTGCAGTATGATCAGGAGAAGAAACGGAGGGAGGAGGAACATGCAGCTTATTTGAAGAAGAAAGAAGAGGAAGAGTTGAAGAAAACACCGTATGAAGAGGAGATGGCATTGTGTGATTTTTTGGTGGATTATTTGAGAAAGACTTATCCCGAGGAATTTAATGGGGATGCTGACAATGGTGCGGCTGCGTCACAAGAAGATGCCAATAAAGTGAATGATGTTGTGGCCGTCAAGGATGATCCATTTGCAGGAATGAAGGCCATGAAGAAAGAAGAAGACACCTTCTTTGTAGGCAAGGGAGGAGGAGGCGGCAAAGGCAAGAAAAAGAAGGGGAACAAAGCGGGCAAATCATCCGCCAAAACCTTTTCGGTCAGTCTTGATCTTTGGGATCAGTTTGGTCTACTTAGTTTGACACCTCCCACTAGTCTAGATAAAGTCTCTGCCAAGGTAGACGAGCTTAAGGCCAAGAAAGTTTGGTATTCGGAACAACCTAGAGGAAGTGTACCTACAGCTAGAGATATTCGCAAGAGTAACAAAGCTACTAGTGGTGGGGGACAAGCTAATTCCAAAGGTGGGAAGAATAACGGGAAAAAAGGAAACTTTTCTATTACTAGTGATGAATTTGTTCCTCTTGGTAAAGAGGGAGTTGCAGCAGCCTCGGAAGGGAATGATAATTGGGGGAAATGACGGAAAGAGATTTTTTTAATATCTCAATTTTAGCTTTGCATGATTACGTAAAAGGTTGAGAGCATTGAGCATAAAATAACATTGTAGCTAATGGTTCTGGCTGTCATCACATAATTGAGTTCTCTGCTGACTTTTAAACAAAGTTAAGTTAGTGTAGGCTCGCATCGAAGTAAATGTGCTTTTTTTACAGGTACAGCATGAATTGAAAATTAGCAATTGCCCTTAAACATAATACTGACTCATTCTTTCGTTTTCAAAGTTTCGAGACTAAACCACTCTGTAACAACCGATCTTTAGCTCGTTCATACTTTAAATCCCCAAATACATCGAGCTTCAAAAATTGTCTTAATTCCCCAACGGATTTTACACCGAATGCCTGCGGAGCAGATGTCTCCATCATGTGTTTCGCATCACTCACAATCCTTCTATTGGCATTATTGTCACCCGGGGACTCGGGCAAAACAAACTCCTTGTCCATCCAGCGCTGCAACCGTCTCACTACGTAGAGTGTCCACTTCATGTCTCTTTCTAAATCAAAACCCAATAGTTCGGCAAGACCAAGATAGATGCAGAGGCCGTGCTGAGTATCATCTGTGAAGAATCTGGTTTGTGGATTAGGCTTGATTAGTATTGTCCCATCTTTGGTAGGCTTGTCATCCACAACAATACAGGGTGCAAGGACGGCATTGAGCCTTCCATTATGACTTAATCCATAACTCATGAGTTTTGCAAGGATTCGTTCCCTGTTAATCAAACCCGGTCTATTGCCAACTTCTACAGCATCATCTTCATTCTCATTCTTGTCAACAGCCGCGCTTTTGAACGTACTTTCCCATTCTTTCTTCATTGTATCCAATGTTAGCCCGCTCCTTTCACCCAACGCCCTGGGACTATTACCCAAGAAATTCATGGCCATCCGTCCCATGGGTTCACCTCCATGTAACGACGAAATTGGTTCATAACCTCGAGGACTCAATAATCGTTCCAACGCATCAATGACAAAGTACATTTCGGCTCCGGCAATTTTGGTGATTAGTTCTCCGGCCTCGGGCTTGGCGGCTCCATCGGCGTAGAATCGAGGGAAGGCGGTATTACTCGGATTCCAGGGTATGGTCCCATCGACGTCGGATCGTGCTTCATTGTTGGGATCACGAAAGAGTGCCACGAGGATGCATGGATGGAGAATTTGATTCGTGGAATTGAGAGTACATGTCATGAAGGCTAGGGCGGACGATGGGTCGGCGTGATCCGAAAGAGAATGGGTCATGAGTAAATCGAGAGCTGGTGATGTTGGAGCTGTACGTTGTTGATCGTATGGGATTGATACCACAGCATTGGATTGTTTGGATAGCACCGGAGGAGGTAATGCCACAGCCGTCGGCACGGTGCTATCTTTTGCACTTTGAATCTGCTGTTTCGTCCTAGCCGCAATCATGACAGCACTAGCCGCACCGTTGGCTCTCATGGCTTGCTGAGCACTGCTATTCACTCCATTACTGTTACTCCATTGATTACTGTTCATAATAACTTTCTCCTCTTCACCCCAAGTCCCATCGCCACCCACACTCTCCGGTCCGCTCAATCCCAAAAACTCCAATGTTTTACCCGTATCATGATTCTGCAACAATCTGTCCAAAACACGCTTTGCCACAGCCCTCGTCCTCGCATCCGACGGTGACACCGCCACTTGTAATTGCGGAAATCTCCCGTGTAAATTAACCTCACCCACTTTCAGCGATTTACACAGGTACGGAAAAGCCTTTAAGCAGAATAAAGACAACGGACGCGTCCATCCCGTAAACTCGGCGGGACGGTGTATATGAAAGGCTATACGCGACATCCAATCGAATCCCCCGGCTCCGTACAATGTGCCAATCATAATGGGTGAGGCGTGAGACGAGCCTAGTAGCTGTAAGGCGTTTAGTTTGTACAAGGCACGTGAGAGACGACGGAGGAGAGAGAGATGAGCCGAGACGGGACAACATAGTACGATGAGATCGACGGGTCCTCCGGAGTCGGGTGCTCCGTGGCCCGAAATGGCTTGTTCTAACGGGGTAAGTTCGGTGCTGTGCAAGTTTGTGTGGGACGATGAAATTGAGTGTGAGAGACACGTGTGAATCTCTTGAGCACAAAATGCAAACAATGTATCTCTTTTGAGGCGTTCACTAAATACAGCACTCATGTTATCATAATATCATGGTTAAAAGGCAACACAACTGCAATATGTATCAGTACCGACAACCGTAAAAGATTCAATGTGTCAAGCATATCTTTCAACAATGACCAGATTCAACTATACTCTCTACTATACACAATACATATTATACTATGCACTCACCCCTCCACATCCACATCGCCATAAACAAACACCGAATCCGGTCGTCCAACATGAACAATCTTCCTTGTAGGTAAAATATCGGCCGATACCAAATCGCTCAAATGCCGTTTCTCCTCGCAACGCCACGTCCTCGGCGTGACTCCGTCATTGGCCAGATACTTTTTACCCGAACGGGTGGCCACGCGTAAGATGTGAGATTGGTTGATGGGGTTGGAGTTATCGCCGAGGATGGCGGTTAGGGTTGCCGTGCCGTTGGATCCTCCTATTAGGAGGGTTGTTTGTGCCGTCGTCATGGTATAAATTGGTTCTTTTCTGAAAGAGAGAGAGAGCGAGGTTACGGGAAACCTGATGTTATTTTTTGTTTCCAGTTTCTGTGTTGTGTCT
>JALLPH010001084.1:0-12372 GCA_036939855.1 Cyclotella choctawhatcheeana
AACCTAATTGGGAGGTCCGCGATAAACGAGTAAAATCCACTCTTGGCACCTTGTGCTAAGGGTTAATTTGGACAGGCAAATAAGCTTTTGGGAACCCAAATTAGAGGCCCGCGCCCCGTTATGTACCCCACCTCTACCATATGCGAGACACATTGTTTTATGTGGATAGAGACCCCCGGGGCGGCCCCCCACTATTATCGTACAGTAGTGGCCGTGGCAGTGAGATCAATGGTCAATGATCATGGTGGCTTTCCAGTCAGCCTTCAGCAGACAGCAGTGCTCTAGCATCGGAGAACGAGAGTACGGTGGACCGCAAGCCGTCATCTAAACTACAATAAGCAAATCTTTTATTGTAGTGCGTGATTTCGGAGTGAACAGTAATAAACACAAGTGCAAAAAATGACCCCTGAAATAAAGAAGAACAGCAGCACTCGCCCCAAGCGAATATTGAACCTTTTATCGCACATTCCAACATTTCTCTTTCGTTTCGTCCGTCTACTATCCTTCGTGGTGGTTCTACTACCTGCGTTTTGCGTATTTCTGTGGCATTATTTAATGTGTGATCGATTAGCTGTATATTATGGCAGCTGCAAATGCGAAAAGAAGACAGGAAGTGACCACAATACTTGCACTCAGGGTGAAGTCAACGAAAGCCCACAGTGTATTAATGGAGTTAAGTCACAACGATGTAAAATTTGTCGTCCACTTAGATCACGCCACTACTTAGACATCTATGGATCAAAAACCCCAACAAAAGATAAGAAGCCAGTGGTACTCTTCTTAACGGGAGGAGCTTACATAATAGGTTACAAAATGTGGGGTACTTTGCTAGCACGGGCGTTGGCAAAATATGTGCTGGTCATTGTTCCCGATTATCGCAATTATCCAGCTGTCACTGTTGAGGGTATGGTAAATGATATTGATATGAGTATTGAGTGGGTATTTGACAATGTAGACGAATTTGGTGGGGATGCAAATCGCATTGTAGTTGTGGGTCAGAGTGCTGGAGCTCATTTGGGTGGAATTATTGTTGTTCAAAAGGTATTGGATAGGCTGGGGAGAATGCGGTGTATAAATAACAAGTTGGAGAGTGCTCAAAGTAAAAGAAACGACCGTTTGAAGTCCGGCTATGAAGTGACTGATTTATGCGGTTTTATTTCTACTTCGTCGCCTATTAACTTGGTCAAAATGAAGCAAGTATTTCATAGTCATGGGTTAAGCTGCAGTGTGCAACGAAGTATCTTTGGTGGTTCAGAAAAGGATGGCCTCGATGTCAATGGAGAAGATGTTTTTGAAAAATGGAGCACATTCCATATGGTTAAGAAGTGCCAAGCTGAATTCATGGCTTCTTTTGACAGCACAACAACAGATGTAAGTGGAGTCGCAGAGTTGAAAGACTTATTCCCAAATTTATGTGTCATCCATGGCACCAATGATAAGACGGTAAGTCCGTATCACGAATATTCTTAATCTCTTAATTTCTGCTATAATTCTATCATTTTAATTTGTACCTAGGTGCCAGTTGAAGAGTCTATTGAGTTTCTGTCTCTACTCACAAGTATTGAAATACCAAGCAAACAAAAGTTTTATGACGGATGGACACACACAGATCCGATATTAGAGGCACCCATGCGAGGAAATCATTTGTATCATAAGGATGTGTATGAATTAGTTCGTCTTTGGACTTGTAAAGAGAAATCAATAGTTGACGAGAGCGAACACAAAAATGATAGTGATTTGAATGGTAATGGAAGTTGTTGTGAGATGAGAGAGGACACGCGTTTACTTGAAGATGCATCGGATGTGTTACCTGACTTAGATGATCGAGACCCTATGCTCCAGCCAATCTGCCCAAGTGCTTTGGTGGAGATAGCAAGGATTTGCAACCCATTTTGATGTGATATTTGTCAAATAGTCTCCTTACCTTATTCAGTTTTGTACATTCATGTTCCATGGCAGTCTTATGTTCATATCATCGCTGTCCAGTTGAAGTTAAAAAGATCTATTATAGTTTAAGGTGTTGACTGCTAGTAAAAATTGTCGTCTTACACTCAGAACTCATATCGTTTAAAATCATCATATCCCCTATCTTTCTTGACATCATTTCTCTTCTTCGACCACTCACCCTTTGCCAACTTTTTACCTGGACCTTTTCTTGTTGTTTCACTCTTCGGTTTACTCTGCACAGAAGTACTTACAACTTTTATGTTCTCGCCGCTCTTTTTTCCTATCTGCCCCACACTCGCAGCATTGAAAATCAAGGCACGTTTGTCAGAAGTCCCCTCCTCTCTTTGCAACAATGTATCTACAGGCGTGTCACTTTGGATCTGTGTCTCAACGATTTCTTCCAATTCACCACCAATAATATATATCAATTTTCCATCGTCCTTCAACAGATCCGACACCCATGCACAAAACCTAGGAAGAGCCGTGACACTCCTTCCAAGTACTACATCATAAGACTTGTAGTGAGCTTTCCTTCCCTCTCCTGCATACATTTCTTCCACTCTACCACAATGAACTCTAACATTTGATACATCCAACTCACTGGCCATGTCTGCAATTGCCACTAATTTCTTTTGAACGGAGTCCACAAGAGTAAATTTGAATTGGGGAAGTAAGAGTGCCAACGGAAGACCTGGAAATCCTCCGCCTGTCCCCACGTCAACAATATTCAATTGATTGTTTTCTTGATCATTTAGGAGAGGTACAAGCAGCGGAAGTAACGCTACGCTGGGCAAGACATGACGATGATACACAACATTTGCATTACAATCTTTCCTCGAAATAAGATTTAATCGTTGATTCCATGCTAGGACCTGTTCTGTCAGTTTTAATAAAGACTTATGTGCCTTTTCTACGTCGGTATGAATGAGATTTGATACTTCGTCATCGAGACTGGAGTACAGTTTGGCTAGATTTTGTTTTGCTTCTTCTGAGTAAGGATCGATATCAATGGTTGTTTCTGTGTTTAATGATGAAAACAATCTTGATGAAGATGGCTGTTGAGAGCGATTATTTGACCTGCACGGTCGGGCCGAAGCTATATGTATCCAATTAACGGAACGTTGATTAGTTCGAGAACGATCAAATGCAGGATGATGTCTCGAATGTAAACTCGCTCTGGTGTTTATTTGCAATGATGACTTGACGAATGCATTTGAAATGAAAGCCATTGGGATAGCAGCTGATATTCTCATCGTTTCTGAGACAGTGTGAGTATGCTAGGTAGCCGGGCTTGCTGCCGTCTGCCGTATGGGTCTAGGTGTGTTTTAATAACCACTAAGGGCATAGACGTTGATGGTTGATGGATTTTTGTGTTATGGGAATAATATTATGGTCGATGGTCGTGTGTCGTGTGGGTGGTGGGAGGTGGTAGGTGGGTGTGGTCGGCAATGGAAGGGAAGAGAAAGCACTATGTAATATCAAAGGTAATATTCCGAAATTACATTTAAATTCTGGATATTAGAAAACTCTTACCTTTGTGAACAATCTTCCCCCGCCCCCCGCCTTTTCCCCCTGCCTACGTCTATATCCGTTGTGAGTTAGTTGTGAATAGGTCTTGTGATCATCCTGGCTATCTCTGGCTATTACAACACAACTTACCATGGTTGCGGCTCGTGCTTTAAGAACACATCACATAAGGATCTCAGCTCGTCGTGTCGCAAATGATTCAGCTTTAAATTCATTTATAGTTAGAGCTACGCCAACGTCGATGTTTGCATCCTCAGTCATCGCACGTTCCGGGGGTCATTATTATTTGTCAACTGCTGGTTGTCGCTCAGAACTTCGAAACATACAAACTAGATGTTGTTATTCGTCATTATTACAACAACGTGTAATAAAAGCTCCCTCGAACTTTCTAATAAAAACATGGATTCACCACGATAGACGCATCTTATGCATTCAACTGCGACAGAAAACTTCAGATGCACATGATTCATCGTCATCATCAAATGGCATCAGCAGCAGCAGCAGCAGCAGCTCGCAACCGATTCAAAGTCTACACAAGTTGCAAAACCCGCAAGCAACCGAACCAGATCTATCAACATCAACACTTACTAACGCTAAGCGAAAGTCCAGACGAAGAAAAAAACCATTTTCACCAGTCCACAAAATCACAATCAATCATCCAAAGAATTCAACACCACCTACACACGCACCCCTTACACGCAAACAACTGCTACGTCTAAGTCAAAAACAACGTGCCAACCTTAAGCATCATTTAATAGAAGAACGCAAACGATCCATAACATACCTTGATCAGGCCCGGACCAATGTAAGAGCAAATCTCAAGTTCATAAAGGGAAGTGCTGAATCTAATTTAGAGAAGAATATACAAACAATCAAACGTTTGTTTAATGGAGAATATGTGTGGAAAGATGAAGCTGCCAGTGAAGCATCCAAAAGTGCTGATGCACCAGGGAAAAAACAAGAATCACTCCAATGGGAAAATCTTCCATCCGCCATTCAATCCAATGTAAAAAACAACATATCCACGTTACAAAACTGGTTACACAAAGTAACTGACGGTGCGATTCCGTCACCAAACATCGACAACTCCGCTTCAAGTTCTATAGCCAATCGTTTACAAAAATTTCACGAGATGAAACAAAATCAACCGTTGGTTATGGATAATAAATGGATTGCTTGGAATGTTTTGTTGGCATTAATGCCGGGATTCATGGTGCATTTGGTTTGCCTGTCGATGCAAGATGAAATGAAAGAGTTTTATAGTGAATTAGAGAAGAAAGAGCAGGAGAGAGTTTTAGGCAGTGGGGTTGTGGCTGGTGATGGCACCGCTGGAATGGGATTATCTAGTGCTTTGGTTAGTGAGGGGGGAAGTACTTGGGAAAAGATGAAAATGGCTGTGAATGATTTATTTTTTGGTGGCGTTGATGAAAAGGTACGAGCAGTCAGTAGCCAAGATATAGAAAATGAAAGCCAAGATAGTACTGATCGATCTATGCCGAATGATCAAATCTTGTCAAAAGAAATGACTGCCTCAATCAACCCTAATCCTGAACACATTCAATCAACTGGAAGCCTTGACAAAGAAGCGACAATCGAGACCCTTCTTCAAAGAATACGAGCACTAGAAAAGCAGGTAGGAATAGAACAGCTGTCTAAAGAAAACACTGCGCATAATCAAATAGAACATACCGAAGAATCTCCGATACGAAGCAGAAGAGATGATTACCTTAGATCTCAGTGGCAAAAACAAACGAATAAAAAGGATATTGTTCCACACAAAGAGGAAGAAGAAGAAGAATCATTTATTTTACAAAGTATCATTGAGAATGTGAAGAATTGGATACAACAACTTGACACCAATTCGATGATTGAATTGGCAAATAACAAGTGTGCTGAGTTAGCAAACGAATTGCCATTCTCGGTGCGTGTGGTAGAAACGCAATCAAAGACTGAAGTATTGACGGAGAACAATGCAGCTGCCGTAGTCTCAGAAGGGCATCCCGTTACAGAATCCCGTGATGAAAGTGCACAACTAAACGTAAAACATGTTGATACTAATGGAGATGAGGTGCAATCAAATAAAGATGATACCAGTGACATAGATGATGAAAGTAAGACCAGAAGTAGATGGCATAATTGGTGGCACGTAATCTTAAGACGAGGAAAGACGATTGAGCAGAAAGAACCACAATCAGAATAGATAATTGCTCATCTAATTATGTCATTGCTAGTAGGGGTGCCTCTTGGCTCTTGGCTCTTGAACAAGAAGCTGAAAAGGTCTTCTTCTCCCCTTGATATACAGGTAAATGACTATGGAATACCAACTGATACCTTTAATTTCATTTTTCAATTTGTTAGAAAGCCATAAGCCTCCCCAAAAGCCAAATACAAGTCACGAAATAAAAGATTAGAAGATGATATTATCTCGGCACACTCGAGCACACGGAAGACTTTCACGTAGCATCTCAACATTCGTCTCCATTAATGGCAAACCTGCCTCTAATCCGGCAGCTGCTTCGGTAAGTATTTACGACGAAAGCTTCCAACGAGGTGATGGGGTGTTCGAGGTTGTTCGAGTCCTACCCTCAGGTATGTAAAACTGCCAACAGCTGCTAACTGTTCTTGATACTGTCAATTGAGATATTATGATCTACAATTCTCACAAATGTGACTTTTTATACTGCACTTAGGAAAACCACGAGCATTAGACTTACATTTGGATCGATTAGTACGATCAGCGACTGCCATAGATGTACCATTACCAGCGAGGGGTGATATAGCCGATTGGATAACGGCGGCTGCCAATACCGGTGGGGTAGGAAGTGTAAGACTTATGGCTACAAAAGGTGCATCTAAACCGGATGAGTATTCAAAACCCCAAGTATTTGTCATTTGGCAATCTTTACCTTTGTGGCCCAGGACTTTTCGATTAAAGCCATTGATTGCTCCGTGGCATCCTGCCGGTGCGGACGGTTGGGTTGCCGTCAAGTGGTTGTCATATTCTGTCAATCTACATTCTACAAGACTGGCAAAACAAAGTGGGTTTGATGATGCACTGTTGCTTTCAAAGTCGCATGCAAATATAAAGGAAAAAGATTCACTTCCAGGGGTAACACAAACCGACAACTCGATTGAGCAGTTTTTGGATAAACATGTGTTGGATGGACCTAACTTTTGCGTTGGTTGGACTAAGAACGGCACACTACACTTTCCCAACTGGGAAGCTAATGGACTTTTACAATCCACAAGTCAAGTTCTAGCTGTAAAAGCAGCAAAAGATGTGATTCAAATGCCTGTATCAGAAGGAGTTTATAAGCTAAGCGAGGCAATCGATTCTGATGAAATGTTTGCTATGAGCTCAACACGAGGAGTGATTAGAGTTGAATCAGTCGGAAATATAGACATGCCGGATGTGTCATTTTCTGATGCCTTAGCAAATGCAATGGATGGTGTAGCAAATGATATGTAAGAAAGAAGTGACAACATATCCATGCTCCATCACAGTGATATAACTTCTAATGTACTCCTACCTAAAGCTTTTAAATGTACAACATAAATACACAATTATCTCCTTCTTAATCATACTCCAACAGCTTTATTGAAGCCATAGCTAACACGCCAAACATGGCAGCACCAACTCGATTCGTCCTTTCCATATTTATGTGGTCTTCCTCCCCTCCGTGTTGATGAAAATGACGTTTATGATGTTCTCCCCGCTCTTTTACCAATGCCTCCATAGTTGCTGCATACAAAAATGAGCCAGCTGCCAAACTTTGGCATACGGCTGCTACAGTTGCACCCCGGCTCAATGATGATGTACTGTTTTCAATGTACTCTAGTCCTACTGCCCCAATAACGGTGCCTATCAAACTTGTGGTTGAGAAGAATATAATGTAAATGAACATTGTCAAAGGAACTTCTTCTGTTTTGATTGGCTCGGACTGTATAGATTGAGGCAATGAACCATAGCCCCCATGAGATGCGTTGATAATTTCTGATTCTTTGTATCTATTTTTCACATTCACTATCTCATCTTGTAACCGTGTTAAGACGACACAATCGCATTCACTATTGTTGCTCATTTTTTCGCATCCATCAGTGTATTTGAAGTAATTATAAGCCATAATTCTTTTACTTGAACTGAGTCTCCTCGATGATCTTTTTCTCTGGCTCTGTTGTGGGATATCATGATACTCTGACGAAGGTGTTTCCTCCATCTCTAAAAGTTTTTCAGGCTTCGATGCTACTAATCGTTTACAAACCAAAATACTTCCTAGTGCAAATGCCGAAACTGGTTTATGAGCCAAAATAGCAATTGAAACCGCTTTTAGTTGACCATTCGATGTAGTTGATCCAACGGCTAATCCATCAAACAATGAATGGAAAGAAAGAGCAGCCACCAATGCCAACGACGTAGATGCATCTGATGTGGACAATGTATTTCCTTTTGACTCTACTTGGGGTAGCATCTCTTCCAATCCCAACACCAATAAAAATCCAACACAGCATAATAAATTGGCACTTGGGAAGTCCTGGTCCAACACCTCAGATGATTCAGGTAATAAATGCAATAGCCCTGCACCTAAAAAGACTCCTCCACCAAAAGAGGTGGCGCGTGATAGCCATTTCGGTGGCATCGTAGGATCTAGCATGTTTGTATCTTCGTCGGCTGCTTGATCCTGTTCGTCTGCGGCGTCATTTTTACGCGATAAATGGTAGGGTAGGAGACCAAAGACGAGAGAGACGATGAGAGATATCAGGCCGACGACTAACTTTTGATAGAGAAGGTTTGAGGCGAGAGCGAACGCCATGATATGGCTAGGTTGATTCGAGAAGGATTCGAGCCCGATTCACTGCGATCTACTGAGGTCACCGCATCTCACGAGAGGGAAAAGTCAGGAGAAAAGTCATTAAAATTTAGGGAAGCGGGGGCATTCTAGTACCAAGAGGTGACAATCAAGCGTGTTTGCTGTTTGAACCTACTTTCTCCTATGTACTACTTTTAAAGCCCTGAGTTCGACAATGGCGGGAGAGTAGGTGTGACGTTCAACAATCGACAACTAAACACGAGATATGAGAGATACAAAAGCAACAGAGGCGCAGCCACAAGCACAATGATGATCAGTCACTTCTTATGCACCGTCGCAGGAATTCTCCTCTTGAAATCCGTCTTGGGGTTTGCACCAGGCCGCATTCATTCCTCGCGACATGCTAAACCAGTCCATCTAAGGACATCACTTTTACTGTCAACTCAAACAGAAGCACCTAATCAAAAATTATCCACGCTAGTGACCTCCATACAACGACCCCGAGGTGTATCTGTGGGAATACAATACACAGGCAAAGAAGATGAAGTCTCAATCTTATCAATGACACTACGTAAGTTGAATGCGAGATCAATCTACACTTCTAACATACAGGCGATGAAAATTTTTATGAAAGAACAAGCTAGTGCCAAGGGTGATTTCCCTGGGAGTGTCCCTATTGTTTATTGGGGAGATAATTGGAAAGTGGCTGTTGAGAACGGTGCCGAGTTGGTTGTGATTAGCTGTGATGGATTCCAAAATGATGATATTGATTCGGTAGAGGACGTGGGAGTTATCTGGAAAACGTCTGAGTTGTCTCAAATCAAATTAATGATTGAAAAGGGAATGGGTAATGTATTCTTGTTGGATAATGACTTGCTGCTTAATGACAAGAATGGTATCAATATCGAACATTTGGAGCAACAATTTCAATTGGAATGTATTCCAGAGTCCGCGATCGTAATTGCAGCTCTACCATCCATGCTTCCGGAAAACCTTGAATTGACGCTTGGCAGATCTCTCTCCTCTTTGGGCTCAATATCCTCGCTAGTTTTCAAAGAGTCATGTGTCAGTGACGAAGAAGATGCCAAGTATTCACAATTTATCATAGATGGGTTGACAAAGAAGAGCTCTAGCACATTCAGTATGACCGGATTGACAGGAAGTACAAATGGGCATTTTGGAGTCAGTTCACATAGTGGTGAGGTCAAATGGAGAAGAAAAGCATAACTAGGACAGAAATGAATTCATGTGAAATTAAAATTAGTTGGTACTCTATGTTGTATTCTTCTTTCTCATTTGGCTTTTAATATATGAAACAGTCATCATCTTTTAGTGACAGCAGATCCACTGTTGGGTAGGTGAACTGCAACTACTACAAGTCTACGAAAACATATTGGAACAAATTCAATTGCTCATCCGGTATTAGCCTAACATTTGTACCACCCTACTAATTTAGATCCATCATCTTATTCCTTCGGATCTTATCCATAGCCCTCTGTCTCTTTGCAGATGTACTTGATGTGTTCTCTGATGACTCAGAGCTCACAATCTTGCCAATGGCATCATCTCCATTTAACTTGTCAGAAAGACGAGCCTTGCGCCGTTTCACCATTTGTTGCACCAGTTCATAACCACAGTGTGTGCTTTTGTGTGTTATGGCTGGATTGCTTGAGCTGATGCTTTCTATGCTCATTGGCTTACCTAGGGTTAGCCTAGCATTGCGTAGTTCTTTTGCTTGTGCTAACATTTCTGCACAGTAGCTCGAAGAAATACTATCGAGGCTGAAAACAGTGTTTTCGGAACACGATTGCATATCATCTTGGCTCTCAAAAAGAAGGCCACTAACCAATATTCCACGTCGTTTTCTTTCCAAGAACGAATAACGTTGATACGACACTTCTCTCACTTGAGGCACTGCAACACCACGTCGTCTTTGTAATAAAATACATCTTTCTCCTCTTACATACTCATATACTTGTCGACGATGGCTATCAGGCAAGTGGTATTCGTATGACATGCCAATGATGGTGCTAAGATTCTTCTTTTTCTTAGCTGACCCAGGCGGCTTTGGTAACTCCTTTTTTGTTGCTCTTGAATACACCATAGGCTTCTCCAAATCGATTCCTATAGACTTGAGAGTTGATCCAACGTTACTGCTGTGGCCCTGAATCTTATCAGCACGACGGATTGTTTTACGCACAACCTTCCTTGATTTCTTAATCTTTGTCTTCTTTCCAGAAAGACACTTCTTTATCTCAATACGTGGATCAGTTTCTGTTAGTAGGCTTCGTCCAGTTTTTCCAAAGTCTCTGTTCTTGAATGCCAATAAATTCTGAATTGGAACAAACGCATTCACATCTCCATTCGACTTTTGTGTTACTGACTTGTATCTATTGCTGACCATGGCAGAAGCAGCCAAAACTGGAGACTGTTCTTCTTTGGTTCTCTGAGTATTCTTGACTTCATCAATACCTTCGTTCAAATCTCCAGTGCTCGTCACATTTACACCACAAACACTATTGTGCTTTTCGCCACTACTCATCACACTTGCACCCTTTTGAACCATGCCATCACCAAACACACTTGATTGATGATTAATTTTGGCTTTCCTTGTAACACTCGGACCCTCGAGTTTGCCATTTCTCATCACATTTGCATCTTGAACCTTGAAATTGCTTATCACATGCACATCCTTATGTACCTTTTGAATAACATTCTCATCAGTCAAATCCTGGTACCTCATCAATGATGTATTCGCCACTACATGGTGATTATTCGATTCAGTATTATTATTCCTCAAACGACACATTGGAGAGGGCTCATGATACGTTGATTCGTCTGATAGTTGTTGTTGGATTGTTGGGAAAAATTTGTGTCCACTACTACCGGTAATTGTTCTTCTCGGTCCAATAGCTACTTTAACTTCAGCATTTTCAATGGTGATATTGGCCGCAAGGCTTGATTTTGATTCTGTTGCTTCGTAGGCTTTGACAAACCTACTTTGTGCCGATAACTCGTTCTGCTTTGGCGAAGGTGCAGTTTGTGGGAGAGATGTTAATGACGAAGTGCGTTTCATTTCAATGGCTTTCATTTGCTCATTCAAATCGGCAATATATTTGGGAGAAGAGGCAACCGCGTATGCTGTTGCAGATAGAGAAGACTGGCGTTTGAGTTCATCTGTAACATGTTTCTTCTTTTTCTTGTACGCTGCATTGGCCTTATCTGCCACACATTTGCTGGAGCTACTATATTTATCATTGGTCTTGGCCCCAGATTGAACACTCTTGTTCACAGTCAAAGAAGTAATAGGACTCAACGGGCCCTTCTGCAATCTTTTATCCACCAAATTTCTCCAACCAGGAGGACGATCCTTCCCACCAGGGCTGCATCTGATTGGAGAAGACGCACTAACGGGTGGTAGATCCACATTTGTGTTAATGTCGAGTGCGGGAGGTTTCTGTGAACGACGGTTGCCAAAGAAATGATGATCGTCACTGATGATGCCAGTTAGGTTCATCATATATTTATAGTTATTGATGTGGATTTTGGATAAGAAGTTATTCTCTGTACAAAGGGCAATCCACCGGGGTGAAGTGCGGTCACTGATATATTTCAATGTGAATGCTCTCGGCTATTGTGGGTGCTCTCAGTGCTGTTTCATTCCCTTCAGATGATGATGATTGATTGATGTTATTGTTTGATGTTGGAATGGCCAAAAATCCCTGAGACGATTGTCGGCGGCAGGAAAGAGTATCCCAACGCCTGCCCGAAATGACGTCATATATGAGATTTACGAGCAAAGCGTTAAGTAAATAGGGTATCCAATTAAGGCTCAACGCGTTCTTTCTCGTGTTTTTGGCGGATCATGAGACACTTTGCGACTTGCGGCGAAAATACCAATATCAATATCTCACTGACATAAGAACTAATAGTACTTAGGTAGGGTATCTATCTACCACATGACAAATTACAAATTACAGATTGATCATCTCACAAAATGAAAATTTGGGAGTGGCTTTGATGAGATGATGATGTAACATGAACCACAAGAGCAAAGCCAGATCGTCCAAACGACGCCGATGGAAAGAAA
>JALLPH010001085.1:0-12379 GCA_036939855.1 Cyclotella choctawhatcheeana
CATTGCCGTGTAAATTGTAGAATGAACCAGGCTGGATTTGTAACAAAGAAAGTACATGACTATAACACTCCCAAAATCGTAATAAAGAGACGGTTCCAAAGACCGTATCATTGCGTGTAATATTAACACAGTGAATCCTGTCAGATTGACGCAAAATTCAAGAGGGGTGAAGCACAAGCACCGAATGAACACTATACCTCGCTCCCCCCAAATTGACAATGATTACGTTCCGAATTTAAAGCCTGCCGCAGGCACCCGCAGGGAGGCTCTGTCTGAAAGACGCCGCCGGCAGGCAATACAAAGAATAGAATGTCAGCAAGACTCAAAAAAAGAATACGGCATTGACAGTAATCGTCATCACTTACCGCATTGGTCACGTTATTTTCTCCTTTGGCCTTCGGCGTCGTCGTCAAAGATTCGACCTGCCGGTCTCATTCATTGGTAATACTGACAACAGTTGTCCCTTCAACCACTCATTGATTTACTCCTTTGGCCTCCGGCGTCGTCGTCCGATAACACATGGCACGGTCTCCTCCGACCTGCGGTCTCCCTCATCCGACGTCCGTAGCTGACACGGAATAAACATGCCGACGGTGGTTGTTTGTTGTTTGGTGGAGGCTCAAATGTTGTGGCGGTTTGTTGTCGGACGACGAAGCCGAAGGCCCACCAAGTAGCATTGATTGACGCTGAGAATCCACGACGACGCCGAAGGCCAAAAAAGAAAATAATGTGACCAATGATGGGATTATAGTGACTGTATTGGCGTTGTGAGCCGTAGGCGAGCTAGCTGTGATTATTGTCGTCTTTGTTTTCGGTTGCATTGTAATTGTTAATGTAGTAGATAATGCAGAATTTAATTGTGATTTCAGCAGTGGTTTTGTCGTTGTTGTTATTTTCACAAATTTTGAAGCGAGCGTAGCGAGTTTCATTTGTTGCTTTTTATGTAGATTTGTAGCTCTCATTGCTGGCTTTTCATTGGTGGATTCAGATCTCAATTTGGAGCTCTGGAAGTGGCTTTTTCACAGGCTAAAAACAGACGTTATGTGTTATGTTGCGTAATGGCTGCATTTTACACAGCGATTGGGAGGAGGCTGCTGGTGAATTTTCGGTTTATGGGCCGTTTCAGGGGCTGCTAATGCTCTAAATGGATAGCCATTGATCTGCTGATGCTGCTGGTTGCTGGTGCTCTTGTTGTTGGTACGGCCACTAGAAATGCACGAGAGAGTGTGCTAAATTTAGAAGGCATACCGTCACTTTCACACTGATTCTCTAGCCTGAATGACCTTGATTTCCCATTTCCCTACCATACATTCCCTTATCAGCCCCCTAATTATCTTATTTCCCGCTCAATCCATCAGCTTGATTTCTATCAAATCTATCAGCCATGATACAAGCTCGCTTCTGCTATAGTAACTCCCCTCACGATCATTACTCCAACATATTTGTTGCTCCGACATAGAATATCCCAACAATACTGCGTCAATCCCCGTATCATCGGCTCCGGTAACTACGGCTCGGTACGTGAATGTATCAATCTCTCCACCGGCCGACATTACGCCGTGAAATCAATTGATAAGTCCAAAATCGGCCGCATTGATCATTTACAACGCGAAATCGAACTGTTATCGGCCATCGATCACGAATCCATCATCAAACTCGTCGATGTCTTTGAAGACAACGAACACGTACACATCGTGACGGAAAAGTACACCGGCGGTGAACTGTTTGATAAAATCATCGAACGGACCACTCCGTCCGGTTGTCTCACCGAAGTCGAAGCCGCACGTATCATCAAGTCCATACTCGAGGCGGTGCTCTACTTACACTCCAACGGATGTGTCCATCGCGATATCAAACCCGAGAACATACTCTTTGAATCTCCTCAAGAAGGATCGGCCGTGAAACTCATCGACTTTGGATTGTCGAGAATGCACGATGAACAACGCGAGGGACCCATGGGGAATGCCGTCGGCACCGCGTACTACATGAGTCCCGAGGTTATTAACGGATGTTACACCAAGAGTTGCGACATTTGGTCTATTGGTATCGTGACTTACATTCTATTGGCGGGATATCCGCCGTTCAATGGATCGAACGATGATGAGATTTATAACGCGACGAGACGATGTAATTTAATCTTTGAACGTAAGGTATGGGGCGGTTTATCGGCCATGAGTCGTGACTTTGTTAGAAGACTTTTGAGTAAGGATGCATCGTTACGTTCGACGGCCGAGGAGGCATTGCAGCATCCGTGGATATTGAATCATTGTTCCTAAAGAAGTTGAGAGAGAAGAAAAAATGATGACGATGACGATGTCCATTTATAGCTGCACAGTATTGTACATACTTATTTCGTTGTTTCAGTAAAAAACATCAAGTCTTAAAATGATAAAATGTATGACTACTATCACTATGTATCAACACCTACACAACCCAAGTACATTTCACAAATAATGATAACTGACTGTACTTTCTACATCTATCATCAGCTCAGTTAATGTTGATGGGTTACGTCTTAATGCTACCTTGTATGTTCCGGGATATTGTCTTGATTCAAACCAAAAGGATTTGAACACCAGATTCGATAGTATTTGAAAAAACTTCTGCCGTGGAATCTTATCCTTTGTGATACCTCAACAGTTTACCTTCCATCCCTGGTATAGCTTTTTTTCATAGCTTTTTTTCATAAACGATACATTTCCGACTTGTATCGACTTGCAACGCGACTCTAACTTCTGTTTTATTCAGGTTGGTAGCTAGGTAGCTGCTTCGCATGCAAGCTTATTAGTGTAATAACGGGTCTCAGGAGATTTATTTCATTAGATCTCTACATATTCTGTACACATAAACATCATGTATTCCTTCTGATAAAGGTGATGCAATTCTTCCACAAATGAAGCATCGAATTATTATGCAGTGAGTACCGTCACACATTTTGACTGTACGCCAATCTCTTGGAGGAATTCTCTTGCCGCATTATTGTACGTATTCGGGCCAGATACAATGATGCGAAATGGACTTTCGAGTCTACCAATGGCACTTGCAATGATCTCTTTGTCGAGCCTCGTATGGGTGACAGTGGCATTTGGAATGTCCTTCAATGCGACCTCATAGTCGCTTACGATATCATCACGGTCAAAGACGTGTTGGAACGGTGGTGGTGGTGGCAATGCGTTCATCTTACCCCCGTCTTTCTTTTCATCCGTAACCAAAAGTGTGTAATTCCTCAGTCCTTGAAACCTGGGATGATCCCTCGTGCCCGCGAGGCAATATTCCTTGATTTCAGAGAGCATGAGAACATCATCTTTCCGACAGCTGTGAATCAAGTCAATATGACACTTCATCTGTTTATACTTTGGTATCGAGATACCCAATAATCGGTGGGGCTCACGGTGAGCCATAATCTGCGGTAAAGCGACGATGCCTGTGCCTGCGAGAAGTAGCAGAATACTCTTGGGACGAAATCCATCTTCGTCATCATCTGTTGTGAGGGAAGGCACCTAGAGGTATTACAGAAACGAGAGCATGTAGGCTTTCACATCAAGAATCGAGAGGAAATTCAGAGAATTCATGTCTACTTACAGAAAGTGTCTTGATGGGCTTCGAAAGGAAAATGTTGACATCTCTACCATTTTCATTTTGGTGTGACATCTTGTGAAGCCAGTTGGTTAGCATGCCGTCATTGTAAATCTTGATCAGTATCGAGCATCTCCCCTTCTCCCAGTCTAAAGCAGAGCTTATAGGGGTGTAGTCGCGCTCAATCCACGGTAGTGGCCCCTCTTCATTCCTTCCAATCTCACCGAGCATAGTCACATGCCATGTGATGGGATTGGGAAGCTGTGCCCTTCCTCTGGGATGTGGTGTCCCCCGTTTGAGGTCAGCACTGACAAAATGATAAATGGCTGAATGTGGGGATACAATGTCAGAAGAGGACAGTCTCCATTTGGTGTAGTTACGAATAGTTGATGGCATGGCCAATGGGCGAGTTCCATCATACAACAAATCACGAGGATTCAAGTCAGAATACCCTGCACACTCCAAAATAGCGGTGATCCTGTTATCAACCGATCCGTTAGATAATAATCCCGATATAGCCTTGTTCCATTGATACGTTGATACGAAATACTCCCATTGCTTCTCGGCACGAATACCTGCCAAACGAGCTTCAGTCTCGGGCGGAAGGTTCTCGGTAGGCGGCTCCTCTCCAGTTGCATGCACAATAACCGCAGCACTCTTTCGAAACGTGTTTACCTTGACATGATACTGATGCCTTCGATTCTTCACAATCTCGACGGCAGGGCCCTGTCGACAGTAACCTAGGCATCCAGTACGTTCCACTTTGCAACGGGCATTGACCAGCTTGGCCAGCTCTTCAATTTCGATGAGTCTGTCAATAAGAAGTTAACATTATTGCGTTTTTGTAGATACATAAAAATAGCAACGCCGATGTATTTAATTGATGTGTTAGTAAAGATGAACAACATGAGACATAATAATTATGTAATAAGTATTGAAGCTCACGTCGCATCAGATCCCTTGCTTCGACATGTGCCGCTTTGGCAAACATATATTTTACTGCTCATGGTTGTTTGCTTTGCTATCAACACGAGCACCGCTAGGATTTGCGTATGATCATGTACGGTAGATGATATGTGCCTTATGTATGGCTATGTGGCTAGTCTAAGGAAGACCACGCAAGGATACTATTCCTCTGTAGAAACAGATATCGTCAGCAGTAGAAGATCCAAAATCTCAAATCTCAACTTCTCTCTTCACAAAACTACTTTATCATTATCAGTCCAGGATTCTAATAACACTCTTGTCAAAATGGTTGTAGAATGCGATGTCCCACCTGGTGTTATCACAGGAGAAAATGTTAGGAAGCTCATGAAGCATGCCAAGGATAATGGGTACGCCATTCCGGCTTTCAATTGCACCAGGTACGTGTTAAGCCGCGGCAATGTGTCCAAAGATATATTATCTTATTACACCGGAATCTTCCGTGACGAATCTGTTGTTCTTCCACCGTAGTTCTTCCACCGCCAATGCTTGCTTGGAAGCTGCTGCAGAGTACAATTCTCCCGTCATCATCCAGGTTTCCAACGGAGGTGGACAATTCATGGCTGGTAAATCTATCAAGGATAAGAACGCATGCGCTGCCGGCTGCGTCGCCTTAGCCATGCACGTACGTCAAATGGCTCCCTACTACGGCGTCCCTGTGGTGCTTCACACCGACCATTGCGCCAAGAAACTTCTCCCCTGGATGGATGGCATGGTGGTAGCCAACGAGGCGTACTTTGCTCAATACGGCGAACCCCTCTTCTCTTCTCATATGCTGGACCTCTCTGAAGAACCCGACGCGGAGAACATTGCAATCTGTAAGCAGTACTTCACGAAATTTGCCGCCATGAACATTTGGCTTGAGATGGAGATCGGTATCACCGGGGGAGAGGAAGATGGTGTCAACAATGAGGATGTCGATCAAGACAAGCTTTACACCAGTCCCGAGCAGGTGTGGAACGTGTACGAGGCCCTTTCGCCCATTGGTGACATGTTTTCCATTGCTGCTGCCTTCGGTAACGTCCACGGTGTTTATAAACCTGGTAACGTTCATCTCTCTCCGGAAAGACTTGCCAAACACCAAGCTTACGCTAAGGCAAAGCTTGCTTGCACCGAGGACAAGCCTATCTATCTTGTTATGCACGGGGGATCAGGTGAGTTGTTAGAGGTTGTTAGTGTGTCATTGGTATTGCAAAAATAAAGGGACTGACATTCAGAAAAATAAAACAATAGGTTCCTCGGATGAAGAGATCAAGTCGGCTGTCGCTGCTGGTGTTATCAAGATGAATGTTGACACAGATACGCAGTGGGCATACTGGGACGGATTGAGGAAGTTTGAGGCCGATAAACGCGATTATCTCCAGCAACAGATTGGTAATCCCGAAGGACCCGATGCTCCCAACAAGAAGTACTACGATCCACGTAATTGGATCCGCAAGTCCGAGGAAAGCATGATTGCCAGGGTTGGTCTTAGTATGGAAAAGTTGGGCTGTACTAATACCTACGAGACCAAGAAGCCTGCGGATGGAACTGCTCCCGTTTTCAACTTCAAGCATGCCGCTTAAACAATGTCCCTTGATGAGATTTGATGTAGAATGTAAGATAAGAGTTCCTCTTTGATTTTTATATAAAAATAACGAACGCTTTACCTCTTTTAGCCTCCTCCTTGTCACACAGATGTATATTAATTTTGCTGACATGAAATCTCCATTCATCAAACCAACACAAAACATTGTATTCGAATCCAACTATATCTTGAAACAACTCAGACCCAGAATTCGTCGTCGTTACTTAACAAGGTGTATGAATTGACCTGTAAATGCAAACACGGTGCTTCTTGGTAGGCATCTAATGAAAAATGATGCAACGACAATGACAACAAAGAGACTTTGCTTGAAAAAGTAGATACAACATGACGTGAGACTTCTGGTCACTTCAAATAAAAGAAGTCACCGCATTCTAACTAATCATCAACTCATGTACGTGTTCATCAAGAGATACAAAGGTGATAAGCTGATCAACGAGGGTTAAAGCCAAGCACAGCAGGTGGAGGATGGAATTCGATGGGCATGCTGCTGTTGGGAGATGGATCTTGTTGTTTTCAGTTTTCTTGGTTCGGGATATATTTACCTTATGCAGATTGATAATGGTTGATTATTTACAACCTTATGACTACGACAAAATAACGAGTGATAAGATGCTTTTAATTTATGCCCCTAATACAATTCGAACACATCAACTTTTTTTAACACATCTCATGCAGCTCATGTCACTCCTTGAATCCAAGCTAATCCTGCAAAGGCACTACTACTACCACTGTCACCTTCAAACGTCAGTGAAAACAATAAATGTTTATGAAGGAGAATAAAGGCCTGGGTGCCATTTGCTGCATTGGAAAAAAGGGTCTTCAGTAGCAGCATACACAGGACCAGTTCCCGAAAAGAAAATTCCATCAGATTTAATATCGAAAACTGCATCATTGGGTGGAAGAGTGTCTATATCATATTGACAGACACAGTAATATCCAAGTTCGTCGTCAATGCTCATAATACCACGGAATGTAGGAGTCTTCGGGCAGGCATCTTTGCACTCTTCATCATTGGTGGGGGCGCCATCAGACAAAGAAGAATCAGATCTAGTTATACAAGTATAGAGTAAGTAGAAAAATATAATGACGAGTGAATATTGAACACGTAAGTGAATTTGATCTATGAAAGTACAACACTCACGCTATGCTATTGTATCTTCCCATGTTTGCATCTACACAAAACCCTGAAATGACTTCCCAACACCCATTGAGGCTTTGACAGTCATAGTTTGGATCAAAAGTTTGAAGAGCTACTTCTGTTGGTGGGTTTGTTGGATTAACTACCGGAGATGCCGAGGGTGGCATAATGTAAAGGCCAGGGTGCCATTTGCCACATTGGGCAAGTGGAGGTACTCCGGTAGCAGCGTACAGAGGTCCAGTTCCTGACAACCCAGCCTCATCACCATTCCCATCAAAAACCTCATCATTGGGTGGACGAGTGCCTATATCATATTGGCAGACACATACATATCCAAAATTCCCTCCGTCAGCGCCTATAATGCCACGGAATGTAGGAGTCTTCGGACACGCATCCGTGCATTCTTCATCATTGGTGGGGGCGCCATCAGTGTAAGCAGAATTGGATCTAAATATAAAAGAATAGAGTGAGTAGTATGATATAATGACAAATGAATATTGAACGTTTGAGTGGGTTTGATATTCATGGAAGTAAAACACTCACGATATGCCATTATATTCTCCCATGTTTGCATCTACACAAGATTCCGAAAGGAATTCCCAACACCCATTGGGGACTTTGACAGTCATAGTTTGGATCAAAAGTTTGAAGACCTGCTACTTCCGTTGGTGGGTTTGTGGCAACATTAGTGGGATACTTTGTTGGATTAGTTACGGGAGATGTCGAGGGTGAAGATGTTGAGGTAGATGCTGAGGGTGAAGATGTCATGGGGGGTGGGGAGCCTAGAGAGGGAGTAACTGTATAATCATCGGGATCGACGAAGGGAGATTGCGAAGGAGCCCTAACGGGGCCTGACGTGACAGGGGTAGGAGGGGCAGGAGAAGGATTGGCCGCAGGGGCAGGAGTAACCTTGGATTTCTTGGAGGATTTGGTAGACTTTTCTGCAACAACCTTTTTTTATCTTACTTACTTACCTGGATACAGAGTGTCTTGAGATGTAACATGAAGTCACAACCAATTGGCCACAATAAAGTTGTGTTGTAATACACCTTGACCCACAATTCTTGGCATGGAGCCAATTACCTTTCGTCGATGTAAAAGAAGTGTATGACTTGTCTCTTGACTTGATCGCCCGAGCCAGGGTCAAGGTGATTCAATGTGCTGCAAACAACTGCTCTGCCGGAAGCATTAGCATTTTGATTCAGCATTGAGCCTAATGAGAGTATAGAAAGAAATTCTGACAAGGAGGCGTCTTTTTTCTGGCTGACGAATAATTACGGTGAGGCTCATAGAGAATGCGTCGAGGAGGTTGGCGTATGCTGCCTCATTTGCAGCTCCCAAAAACCAAGTGTTGCTTGTGGTGGTTGTTCTTCCACTGTCACTGCAAGAGATTCGGAGACTTGTTCTCTTGCTCTTTTAAAATGGGCAAATTTTAAAAATCTTCGATAAGCCCCCTTGACACTGTCAAGTCGTTCAGGTCACTTCTTTCAAAGACAAGTCGACGACGACGTTCGTTTGCCAGACGACGAGTCAGTACAAAGCCGGTGAACCTCTTTGCATTGTTGCTACTCGTAATGAATATCACTGCAAATTTTTGATTGTTGAACAGCTTCAGTTGTCCATTATGGAGCCTGATACATCATCATTTCCACTTTTGAGGATAGACCAGCTACCAATACACACAACGGGGACGCTTGAAGAAGCCCAGAGGCAGCTTATCCAGCTCGAAGGGAGTGAAGACGAAATCACGTCAATTGCTCCATTTGTGTCAAAACTACTCCATTGCATCGAAAATGAGTTGAACAGCCGCACCAGTAATCAGGCATCAATTGCCTTGGATAGAAGAGGCAGTAAACAGACATCTAACATGTCATGCCGCTTAACTCCACAAAAAAAGACCAACACTGGCCGGAGACGAGTATCCTCCATAAAGAAACTCTCCCCTAAAAAGTTAAACCCCTGCAACGCACCACCAGCTCGCCAATCCACCAAACAGCCACCGTCACTATCATTCTTTGTACCTAATAGCCCCGAGTCGAATGTGACAAGCTTCCGATCCAGATCAAAGCAAGCTAATGCATCGATACAAGCTCGCTCACAAGATGCACTCGACAAAGAAAGAGAAGAGCTTCGCCAGCATCGAAAAAAAGAAGCATTGGAGAAAATGCAGGTGTGGCGTATGGGACGAGAATTATCCAAGAAGCAAAGAGAAAAGTTGTTGGAGGATGAGAGGAAGGCTCTTCGTCTTCGTAGAATGGAAAGAAGGAAGCGCGAAGATTGCCTAAAAATATCTATGCAGACAGCTGCCGATGTAGCCAAAAAGAAAGCACTTCAATCTGGTTCATCTCCCGAAGAGGCCATTTTAGATGCAGCGGCAGCAGCTGCGAAGGTCGTTGACGATCAATCTACAGTCTTTCATGCATCCGATGATGGCGACTCTGATGTGGATTCTGCCGATTTCGATTTATACGACGATATAGATGACGACAGTAAAACGATTGCACTACCCACGGATGTTCTAGAGAATAGCTTTGGTGAAAAGAATGATGTGCCTTTAGGAAGCAATGACGATGTGTGCGATGAAGTTATTTCTCATGTCGAAAAAGTTAATGATGACTTTCTAATCCATTCAACACTTGACTCTGAGGATGACAAAATCTACGAAGAATTTGTGTTGCAACATGATGATGCTTCCACAGGAGAGTCCAAAGCCACTGCGACTGGTGATAATCCAAATGAAGATGATATTGACGCACTGATGCCCACAACAGACACGTATGCAGAGGCAAGAGAACAAGCAAACACTGAGCGACTTGAACACACGGTTGACTTGAAAGAAGATTCCAGTTCCCAGTCACCGATGACCCAAAACTTAGTGGAGCCAACTACCTCAGTAGAAAATGCGGAACTCGAGCATTCAGATCCCTCACTTTTGGTAGATTTGGAAGTTACTCACACGCCATCGCATCTAAGACCACGACACAGTAACAAGTTCAGCAAAGCGTTCCCGTCATTCCAGCGCATATTTTCGCAGTTCGCAACAGACAGACTAAGCAAAATCGACGACAAAGAATTAATCGAATGCATGAAAGCTCAAATTGATCGTTGCTCTGACATTGACATGTTTGATGGAGACGAACCAGAACTCTTCTATCACATTAAGTCTAACCGACCAGAAGTTGTAGATATTGTGAGCAGATGTTTCTCAGATCGAGCTCTTTCTCAGTGGGAAGAAGCCACTGACTGTGTTTTGTGGAATCTACTATGGACTTGGGGAATGCCAAAGGCTGCCGATTTTGAGCACCTACTGGTTTTCCAAAAGATTAGTCGATTCCGTAAGACCCGTGGATTAACGAGAAAAGACTTGCTGAAGAAAAACATACAACGATGCCTTGCCACTTCTGAAAAGGATGGATTCAATATCATGCCGCTGACATATGCATTACCTCATGAATATAATGCTTTTGTAAAAGGCTTTGCTTCCGTGCAAACTGCTTCCAATCAATCGAATTTCTGGATTGTAAAGCCTATAGGATTGTCAAGAGGACGAGGGATTTCCTTGATAAACAACATTTCAGATGTATCTTATTCTCAGCCAATTGTGATTCAGAAATATATTGCAGATCCATTGTGCTATTTGGGCTACAAATTTGACCTGCGTGTTTACGTCCTTGTGACGTCATTTAATCCTCTCGAAGGATTCATTTATAGGGAAGGTCTTGCTAGATTCGGCAGTCGAAAGTACTCGGCCAGTCCACAGAATTTGCATGATCTACGTATCCATCTAACAAACTCTAGCATTCAAAAAGAGTTTGAATGCGAAGTTGACAAGGGCCATCCAGCCTATTTTGCAGGGCCAAGCGGAGCCGAGAGTAAGGTAGCGTTGACTTGGCTGTGGAAAAGACTAGATGAGCTTGGACTAGACTCGAAACTGCTATGGAAACGTGTTGTCGATGTGTGCCTCAAAGCGCTGGTAGCTGGCGGATCTGATATACCTCGCCAACCTAATTCCTTTGAGCTGTTTGGGTTTGATGTAATGTTCGATGCCAACCTGAAATGTTGGCTGATTGAGGTGAACTCGTCTCCCTCAATGAGCTGCGAATCATCTTTAGACACACGCATCAAGGGCAATTTGATGAGAGATACCGTGGCTCTAGTTGACCCTCTTCCAATCAACCAGAAGGCGTTAGTAGACATTTGCACTCGTCGGCTGTCCCATAGAAAAGAGGCGTTCAATAGTAGATCGAGTGGAGCAATCCTTGAACAAGACCTCCGTCGTATAATGAATGATAAATTACCTCGAGCCTACGGTGAACTACCAACAAGACTTGGAGGCTACGAGAGGATTGCACCCGGTGCTGAGTATGATATGATCAGCTGACTCAATGTAGTTAATGATATCTCCGTGCTTGTAATCAAAAATGGGAGTAAAGTTGTCAGTTGCAATTCGCCGAAACAATTTCTCATGGGATCGCATACTCATACCTTGGCAAATACCAACATATTACTGTTCACGGTAGATTCATCACGACCCACAAAAGGATACGGAAAAAAAGTATTCCTCCTCTCCACTGAAATCATCCATATTCATATATTTCCTCAATTGAGATACCTTACTCCATTTCAACACAACATCATCTTCATACCCTGCCTTCCAGAGAGTGGTATGGTAGTAGACTTTGTCAGGGTGTCGGTTACAAAAGTCTTTTAACTCTAGAGAGGTGTACTAAAAATGTAAGGGATAATGGGCTCACTCGCCGCCAAAGGAAGTAATCCGGCATTTGGGGCTGTTGTGACATGAGAAGTGTATCCGGTACAGAAAAGAAGGCTAAAGATCAGTGAAGTTCGCACACTATGAGGCTGTTGAGACAAAGAGAAGTGTATTGGGTACAAAAAGGAAGGATGGAGATTAGAGTAGTTCGCACAAGATTCTCGAAATATGTCGCAGCACGATTGATGTACGATCGCAAAGTCTCTTGCCTCACAACTTTCACACGATGACTCTCAGTTTCCATAGCAGACATTAGCTCCTTTCACCAAATCCAATGTCTCATAAAATCAAAAGCCTCGCATCATCATCAACATCATCATCA
>JALLPH010001086.1:0-12353 GCA_036939855.1 Cyclotella choctawhatcheeana
AGATAGTATATTGGCCTGTTGGTAGGGGGGTAGGTTTTGACATGGTGGGTTGAGTTTTGAGTTGAGCAAGAAGGCTTTTGGATTTTCGAGGGGCTGGGCGCGGGACGCAGAGTGTTAGAGTTTCATTGAGATTTGGAAAAACGGAGGTGGCGGGGCTCGAGAAGATTTCAAATTGATTCCATTTTCTCATAAGACAACTGAGTTATACTGATTCCTTTGTTAATAAAATCCAGGATTCGCATCAACGGCTGATCTTTGAGAGAAAAAGGAACGGAAAAGCAACAAGTTGACCGGACCCGCCTCTCTTTGTTTCCAAAAGTCAATCCCAGCAAAAAACAGAGGAGACTCCACACGCACAGCCACACCAGCCACCAGCCAGACACAGCAAGCATGGACCTCGCTCTCGACACGAATGCTCTCGGGATGAGTCGGGAGTGAAAAGGCAAGAGCAAAACGCACGGGCACAAACTTACTCCTTTGTGAATGTGGAAAACATAAAAGTCCATTCATCATCACATTTCGTCAGTGCCACCTGAAATTCATAATTCATACAGGTTCATAGCGATATTATTATTCCAGTTGTTGTTCATAATACTATCATAACCCGAGAGAAGCCCGATGAATTTCCACAGTCGCTCGACAGCAGCAACGGCTCTCCTGTCCACCATACTAGTTGCAAATGCTTCAGTCGAAGACGTAATATACGAACAACGGCAACGGCAACTCCTTAATCCACAAACTCGTGTGATTGGCGGGACTGTTGCTCCCAACCGCCGATATCCCTACGCCGTCTCCCTTCAGTATGCCGGAGAACATTTCTGCGGGTAAGTTCAATACAAGTATTTATCAAAAAATGTTATATATAATATGACTTCACCTCAATATACTGTGTGTCTTATACAGTGGATCACTTATTGCACCTGACATAATCCTCTCCGCCGGCCACTGCAACGGCGAATACTCCATAGGACTCAGCACCTACAACGCAGTCGTAGGTAGATACGACTTGGACAAGGGATGGATCGGCGAAAGCCTCAAAGTTAGAAAAGAGATACGCCATCCCGACTTTGATGACTTCACCGTCGATAACGATTTCAATATTGTAGTACTGAACTCTCCCGTGACCAAGACGGAGGTATTTGTGAATTTGAATGTAGATGCCTCGATTCCAGAAGTGGGCGATCCGGTGACAGTGTTTGGATGGGGTGATACCGATTCGGCGGATGATGTATTGGAACCGTCGACTGTACTGATGGAGACGAATTTAACGTATATTTCCAATCAGCGATGCGAGAAGAGTTCGGGATTGTTGAATACTCAGTTTGGAGAGACTTTCACGGATATGGCCGGTGCTGTTACGAGTAATATGATGTGTGCGAGTGCTGTGGGGAGGGATGCTTGTCAGGGGGATTCGGGCGGTCCTCGTAAGTTTGGTCCTTTCAAGTATCGATCTCACAAATTATTAGTCTAACCAACTACATACGTTAATTATGTCAAGTGGTAGTAAAGGGTCAGAACGGAGCAAGGAGTGATGTGCAGGTTGGAGTCGTTTCTTGGGGATTAGGTGAGTGAACATGCAATACAAATACTTCATTTCATCAAATTTGTTCTCTCAGCATCGTGTGTGCATTTGTAAATAATAATAGGCTGCGCCGACAAGAATTTCCCAGGTTAGTGGTCTTTCTCGGTAAAATCTCCATCTCTTTCATTACAACCTTTCACTCAAAACTTGTGATCTGCTACTTCCATCAGGAGTCTACTCACGCATATCCTCTCAATACGACTGGATAAAAGAACAAGTCTGTAATCTCAGCGTCAGGCCTCCCGAAAGCTTTAACTGCAATGGCAATGGTATCCAAACTAATGTAGTTGACACAGTCTTTTGGACTGCATCACCTGCTGGGTCTGTATCTATAACTGACGAGCCCACACCAGCCCCCACAATCATAACGGAAGAGCCCACAATTTCACCTTCGACACTATCACCCACTCGTTCACCTTTGGAAGGTGGATTGAAACGAATACTGATTGTTTTGAAGTTGGATGATTCTCCTGAAGATACTGGATGGAAACTCTCTACCACGAACGAAAATCAAGTTGTGTATGAGGTGCCAGCAGGACAATACAAAGCAAATCAAGCTGATAGCACTGTAGAGTATGAGTTTGAAGTAGAGGGAGAGCAATTTTACCATTTGACAATATATGATGCACCCGGAAATGGTTTCTCTGGAACTATGGCTGTGTATGGTAATGGCGGCGTTATCTCCATGCAAAGTATGCTGGTTCAAGAACCTGGATTTTCAAGAGTCTCGGGGACTGAAGTGAAGCATGGTTTTTATGTTGGGGACAATCCTGCTCAAATTGTCACTCTGAGGTTGAAGTTTGATTATTATCCAAATGAGGTGGCCTATGAACTTAGGAATGTCAACAACAACATTACTATGGGCCTTGCTTGGTTTGAGACATTTGTTTCAGGCACCAAGAATATGGTTGTAAAAATTCCAGTTTATGGGCCAGAGAGAGGGAATCAGAGCTATGAATTTCAGATATGGGATGCAGGAGGTAAGCTACTCTCGCGCTTTTATGACATGTGTTTCGACAATGTGTCTTATTTCCTCTTGTGTTTATTCGTTGTAGAGGACGGCATCTGTTGCACTTTTGGTCAAGGAAAATACCAGCTTTATCTTGGCCCAATAGTAGATCAAGTCCTGCTGACCAATGGAGGGGACTTTGAACTAACAGAAACATTTGCTTTCGACATTGAAGGAGATCTAGTTACATCTTCTCCAACAGGGCGACCTGCAACACCCGTGCCAATTCTATCGCTTCCCTTGGATACACCCAAATCACCACCTTCAACACCTACATCTGCACTATTAGAATTAGCTCAAAATCCAATACCTCCATCAAAAACGCCAACTGACAACTCTACAGTAGATACACCCACAGCATCTCCACAGTACTTACGGCCCCCTCCGGAAGAAGCAGCTATTAATAGTAACGATGTAGATACTGATAGCGCAGAGACAAGAGATGCCAATGCTTCACAAATGAGACAGCAAATATGGACTTCTTCGGTCCTAATTCTTGCTGGGTGTATATTAATTCTTTAGTAGGTCTTAGAGGACACATTGTTTCAGTAGATTAATAAATGAAATATTATTGTTTGACACGCCACTACTTTCACTTATTACTTATTAAGGTTTGTCGATCAACACCATTTACTTATTAAGGTTTGCTGATCAACGCCATTCCTCTGTCTTGTACGAGGCGTCTAGCTCCTCGAAAGATTTATCACTGAATTTGACCAAACTGGGCTGATTAGTGTTATTTACTACATAATTGATTGTACACCAAAACAAAAATATACTATCGTATTGAAACTGCCTTTGCTTTAAATGTTATAATTGAATGCCATAGACGGCACATCAGTTTTAAGTCCAGCAAAATACCTATTCCAACAAGAAGGTTGAGGAGAAGAAATTATCACAAGCTATGATTTCTTTCTAACCCATTGCTTTTCCTTATCGCGCGCATTATCACGATCAAGTTCAAACGGTGTGTATCTCAGCAAAATTTAAGAACATAAATAAGCACCCGCAAGCCTGTGGGATCTTAACGGAGGCATCTTGAATTTCGATTGGAAATGAAAAGGACTTAAAGTTGAGGGACAACTAATCAAATATCTTGTAATTATGTACAAATTTGATGGCGTACCTGAAGTGACACTCCGTTAAGCAGCAACCTGAGGGTGCTGAGCTTCCTCAGCAGCCCCATCAGGTTGATCAACCTTCAAGTCTCCATCGTCATCATCATCAGCATCGAAATCCTCACTTTCAACTTGAGCATCATCAACTTCTTGTTTGACTGTTTCCTGTTTATCGAAGTGATAGTTGTTGCACTCCTCTGGTTCAGTAGTGACTTTGAAGATTGGTTCACGTGCACGTTCACCACGAATAGCAATATCGATCTTGCTGAAAAGCAAAGTACAAAACCCCGCCACTAAAGGTACCACAATGAAGGTAACCATGGTGGTGGTTCCACAGAGGGCACACTGAGACGAGTTGGTTAGCCAGAAGTAGGAGAAAGGTCCAGATGCAATGACTTCGCCAGTGTAGGGGCTCACAGCTTGATCAAAGCCAATGATATGCCCATTAATCACAACAGCAGCAATGCCTGATATAATTCCTAGGAATGCACCGAGCTCAGTTGGAGCTATGAAAGAAAGCAAGTGAATAACTAAGCTGTTGTTTGTTTTAGCAATCTCTACGAAAGCATACTCACCAGGAATGATGCCAATATCCTCAGTAATCAACCCAAGAAATACTGGAAAAACTGCCGTCCCGCATACAAGATCAGCAACAAGGAACAGCCCAATCACATCAAAGCGGTAAGAGCTCAAAATCACAGCTGGGATGTTGATTAGCACAAGGATAAACCTAGTAAGGAAACGAGCCGTGTTATCGCTGATTCCAACTCGAATGATGTCGCTGTTCAAAACAGATGCAATTGCAGTCTGAAGAGAATCAAGAGACGATGCTGCAAGACCAGTGACAGCGATGAGAACAATGATGTGCCAGGCATTGCTCAAAGGAGCAAGAAGGTCAAAGAACGCAAGATCTGTGGATGAAAATCATGATGGGGGGTTAGGGTGAAACATAATCATTCTATTTGACAATCTGAATTGTGGCTCACAGGCGAATTTCTCGTAGTTATTGTATGCCTCTGGGTCGTTCGCATAAGCAATCATGCCCATGATACCAAAGAACATCATGAGCAAGAAAACGAGCATGCATCCACCTGCAAAACCCTTTCTCATGTCATGGATAGATTTGGCTGCCCAGACACGTTGCCAAGTTGCTTGATTGAACATTTCAGCTGTTGTTTGTTTTACTAAGAGTGAGTGATTATTCGCAGCAATTTACCTAGATATAACTTCATATTGCACTTACCACAAGCAATAGCAATCATCAAGGTAACCGCAGCAACAAGTCCATCCGTAGTCCAATTAGAAGCCACCGCAAATTCCTCCTTGGTCAAACGATTTTCTGGGTTGCTGCAGGCCACAACCAAAAGTATAAATACCAATGTTGCCATTAGATATGCTTGAAACTTGTCTGTAACAATCGAGGCGGGAAGACCAGCAAGAGAGGTATAGAACCACGTGAAGACTGCCAGGGAGCTGTGAGGATGTTGGACAAAGTAAATGAGTGAGGATGTCAAGGTTCACACAAAACGTGTTGTGTAAATACTATGAACATCTCACATGGCAATGCTCGTAGTATACTTGACTGTATCATCACTGAAGGTATCTACGCCAACAACCAGTCCATAAACGTTGGAGATGGAAGTGAATTCAGACACCATGTAGATGAACACTGTATTAATCATTGGAAAGAGCAGGGGATAAGATGTAACAACGAGGGCGCTTTTTGAAGTAATGGTACTCGAACTTACTGTAAAAGACACTGATTGCCGCAATAGAGAACTGCATCAACCTGCCATACCTCACCAATCCAAAATCGGTGGTGCAAAAAGCCTTCTCACCACTAATCTTTCTTACACGTGGACCAATCATACAAATAATGAGGGCCGGGAGAGAGGAGGCGGCAGAGTAGCCAATGACTCCAAGCCAAGAGAGTTCGGGATTGGCACCCATTTCGGTGGAACCGTAGACTACCCAGGCTCCCATGCCGGATGCGAAGAAGGATAGGGCAATGGCACTGTTGATTGATGGGTCAGATAATATTGTGTGGTGAGTGATGAGGCGGGCGTTAGGATTCAAGTCATTCATTAAATCACATCAAAATAGCGAGAGATGGTAACAATGCAGCAGATGACAAAGACTAACAAGCTTACCGAGCACTAGCACTATTCCTAGCAGCCAAGAAAAAGTCAGCACTGTTCATCTCCTTGGTGACTTCCTCCTTGCTTGCGGCCACGGGGACCATGATGCATCCGAGTTTCTGCAACAAAGCACTCGATCCACCGAATGCATTCAAGATGGATATGATGGTAAAGGTTCCTAACACGGAGTAGAGGACGGCGTAGGCCGCTCCTATGGCGACGTCGTACATGTTTTAGACAGCTCTTCCTTTGATGGTTGAACTGTTTTGAGATTGTGACAGAGATTGTGACGCATAGGTTCTAGAAGTTGATGGTCAAGAGATCTTCTTTTGTTCCTCCCTGTCCCCCTTAGGGGGTCGGTCTCGAGGGGTACAATCGTAAGATAGCTCTCTCATCATATTACATATGGTATCTACCTAACAAATCCGTTCAAGGGGTTACTCACACCCTACCCAAGGCTAACTCCCAAGAGGGGAGGACTCTGACCACCGTCTGACCACCACCGCCCCCCCCACCCGTCCGTTCATCTCCCAACTCCCAATGAACCAACAGCATAGTATTAGGTACCTACAACAGACAACAGCTGTGAATCCACTTCCTAACTGCAAACATCATGTTGTAGTAATAAGTATCTAAGTTAATTTCAAGTGTGTCCACTAATTACTAATTACCACTTTGAATATGACCGATAATCATCATTTTTGTCTTGTGATCTCTTCCCATGTTCATGCTGTTCCCGTTTTGAGTCGTCGTCTTTATGACGAACATCTAAATCTCTATGTCTGGTCTCCACACTCACATGCTGTTTCACTTTCCTGCCATCATTTCGTCTCAGCCTCGATCTCAGAATAACTGCCAAATGTTCCACCAATACAACAGATCGATGTTTGCCAATCTCACTCCCAATCGAGATTGTCATGGTCAGTGGTGATATTGGGCCGTGTCCAGCTTCATCTATCGCCTCCACTAGAACTACCATAATGTCATCAGCAATACTATTGGCCTTTACTCTCATTGGACTTTGTAATTTATCTTCCTCCTTGGTTTCCTTTTCATCATCCTTCCTAGGGTTTAACATTGCCTTCTTAACCAAATAGGACAATCCATGAAACTTGGCCACATGATCCGGCACAACTTCCAATTCTCTACAATCCAACGGAGGCAAGGGATGAGTATATGTAAATCCCTTTTTCGAATGAGATGGTGAACCATACCTGTAACCAAAGGATACTAGTTCTAAATGTACAAATGACTTTTCGTAAGGAGCAAGCATGCCATTGTTGGTGTTTTGTGATGAATTTTGCGTATTGGCTTCGGTGAAATGTTGTTGCTTTTTCCAATGTACATCTTGTTCACCGTATTCTGCTACCAACTCTGATAAAGGCAATTGACACCGTGATTTAAAGTCAAGATCTGACAACTTGTCGACATCTTGAGTCATGGCGTTACTGTCAACTACAATTTGTTTCTTCCAATCTACATCTTGTTCGCCATATTCATCCATAAGTTCCGAAAGTGGCAGTTGACATCGACTTTGAAATTGCTGGTTCGACATGTCACCATCATCCTTGTTTGATGAAGTACTGTTCACTAGTGAGTCTTCATTTGGCTTTGAATCTTGTAATCCAAATACATCCATCGACGACAACATTGAAACAGCCGCAGTGCATGCAATAGAAGATGTGATTGCATCCGAACTTTGTTGAATTTCCGTCGAGACAATCCGTCTAACTCCTTCCACAACCTCGTCATGAGTCTCGAGTTCCTTTCTACTTGTATGTTCTTTGGATTGTCTGGTACTTCGTTTCTCATCAGTATCGGTACTACCAGCCCATCGACTACTACCAAATCCTCCACCACCGCTGCTCTTCCCCATCCTACCATTGGTATTTTTCTCTCGACTAACCCTCAAAGTCTTGCCATCAAACACCACCCCATTCAATTTCTGTATGGCATAATCGACATCGGCGAATTCGACCAAGGCGTACGCTGTGGAGTTATGTTGTTTGGGCGAAACTACGGTGATTCCGGCGGGGTAGTTGGGTACGGTGAGGCAGTGGGGTAGGAAGAGATTGTTGTATAGATTTTGGGAGAGGGAGGGACGTGGGCGGAGGTTGCCTATGTAGGCTCGGCGTGGTCGTTTGGACGTCGTCATCTTGGTGTTGTGTACCATATGACTGGCGCTGGAGTTTGATGGTTGATGATTGGCTGATGGCATGATGCGGGTAAAAATACCCGAGCAAATCGTAACGCAACGGGTTCCCAAGGTCTCTAAACGGGTGTGTATGGTAGATCTTGCTCATTGCTCACTTCTCACTTCCGTTTGTCGCTCTGTCCACGCCAACCATGAAGCGATTTCTCCTCCTCGCGGCGGCTCTGTCGACAGCAGGCGCCGATGAATACAATCATCGTTACAAGGCTGGCGATAAGGTCGATCTATGGGTCAACAAGGTCAGTTTTTAGAGAATGTAGAATGTAGAATTGAGGCGGGGCCGGTTGGTTCTCGAGTGTGCGTTGGAATCATTTGAGGACGGTGATTATGTTGTGAGCTCAGAGGGCGAACACAAAGCGACAATTCATCAGTGTAATTGACTGTGCTTGTTGACCGTCTTATGTGTCGTCATAGTTGGCGATTTAGTGTCTGTTGCAAGGCCAGCATTAAATAACTATCTCAACATTGAACACTTTTCACATTCGTTATTCATTCTAATCATTCATCTCATCATTCAACGCTCTATTGTTTCATTGCTCTCAGGTGGGACCCTACGCCAACCCCCAAGAAGCCTACGAATACTACATCCTCCCCTACTGCGCCCCCGACACACGCCACCACCCCTCCAACTCGGGAATATTCAACGCCCTCAAGGCCCACTCGATAGGCGAAGCCCTAGGCGGACACGCCCTCAGACACTCCGGCCATGACCTCGTCTACCCCTCCGAAAACACCATTGGTGAAATGTCCGTCTTGGAAGCCTGTACCACCAAACCCCTCGACGAGGCGCAGGTCAAACTATTCTCCGTGGCAGCCGAGGACCAATGGTTCTATCAAATGTACGTCGACGATTTGCCCGTTTGGGGAATGGTCGGCGAAATGCTACCCGACTTGGAGGCGGCCAAGGGGGAAAAGTTCGGGAGCGACTTGAGTCATTTGGAGGAAGCCGTGGCTCGGCACGAGGAAATGGGGGGAGAGTTAAAACCCTATGTGTACACTAAGCGAACTTTGAAAGTGTCGTACAATCAGGATCGTATTATCAAGGTGGACTTGACCTCCGATCCTGCCAGTTTGACCGAAGTGAAAGCTGGCACTGAGTTGAAATTCGAATTGGATATTCAGTGGGAGGTGACGAACTCACCGTATCATTCGCGATTTGATCGGTACTTGGATCATGCCTTCTTTAAACATCAGATTCATTGGTTCAGTATCTTTAATTCGTTCATGATGGTGTTATTCTTGATGGGACTTGTGGCATTGATCTTGCTTCGGACCTTGAGGAAGGATTATGCCCGGTATGCATTGGCTCATGGACGGAAGGATGTCGAACATGGGAGTGATGACGAGGAGGATGAGGTGGATGAGAATGGTAAGCCACTGTTGGATGGGGAGGGACGTCCCAGTGGTGCCGGGGGACCCATGACGGGAGTTGAAGATAGTGGATGGAAGCAAGTGCACGGAGATGTGTTTCGTGCACCTAAATTCTTACCGTTGCTTGCGGCGATTCTTGGAACTGGGTGGCAATTGGTCACTCTTGGTGCCGGCGTGGTTCTATTTGCTGTGGCGGGACCACTCCACGGAGCCGTGCATGAAGAACGTGGAGAGGTGATGCATGCAATTTTGGTGTGTTATTCTCTCAGTAGTATTGTGGCCGGATATGCCAGCGGCAGCTATTTCAAGCTTTACTTTGCAACAACTCCGGCTGGCAGATCAAAGACGGGGGGAGCTGCTGGTGGTGCGACACAGTGGCAGATTGTCATGGCATTGACGGTTGTTTTGCTTCCTACAATTTTGGCGGTCATTCTGTGCGTGCTTAATGGGATTGCTTTGGCATATGGAACCATTTACTACATCCCATTCTTGGCCATGATGAAGTTGTTCTTCCTTTGGGTATTTGTTTCTGTGCCATTGTGCATTCTTGGGACTCTGCTCGGACGTCATGCCAAACTCGGTGGTAAAAAATCAGAACCTTTCCCATGCCGTGTGAATGCCATCCCCCGTCCCATCCCCGATGACATCCCATGGTACGGAGTTCCAGCCAACCTCATCCCATTCGCTGGATTGCTTTCCTTTGGTTCTATCTTCATTGAGCTATACTACATTCTCACATCCTTATGGAACTACAAGTTTTACCATGTCTACGGTTTCCTCCTTGGAGTATACACCATTCTCATCTTGGTAGTGTGCATGACAACTATTATTGTGGTTTACTTCTGCCTCAATTCGGAGAACTACTTGTGGCAATGGACAGCTTTCTACTCTGGAGGGTCCACGGCTCTTTATGTATTCCTTTATTCAATTTACTATTTTACATTCAAAACAAGCATGAGTGGCTTGGTTCAGACGGCCTTTTACTTTGGGTACATGTTGTTGATTTCTTTGGGATTGGGTACACTCTGTGGTACACTGGGTCATTGGGCTGCTAGCAAGTTTGTGCGAACAATCTTCCAGAATGTCAAGGTTGATTAAATATTTTGAAATAATGTGGGGTTAGAGTTGTCACATTGATTTTAGTTAGAGAAATTGGCGTAATATGACATGGGGGGGAGTTAGCCATAGAAACATAATTAGCAACTAATCATTGCATGAAACTTTCCATGTTCATTTCTTGCACTGAACCTCTTACTATTTGCTTAGAGAACCAGGTAGTTGGTCAAAGTTGAATACTAACCTGTCAAAGATGAGCACATCAGGAAGAATAGCAATGAATGGGTCCTCAGTTTACTAGATATTTTAATATATTATTTTCATTGCCTAAAAATTTAAATGAAAATAAAATATGTATTACAGTTGAAATTTCAATCCTCTAGTTTACAGTTGAAAATTTTTACAGCCCATCTGGCCTATCATCACTACTACTTTTGTCAACACAGTGTCCTTCTATGGAATCGTACTCGGCATTTGACTGCGCCGTCCTTGATGCAGATGCAGATCTTTTAAATGAGACGTTTGCAAGCAGCATAATCTTATCATCGCTACTCATATGGTGACCAAACTTGTAGAGACCCCTAATATATCTTTGGCATTCCAGCACCTCATCAACAAGTACTTGACGAGACACTTTCCTCCTAAACACTCGGTGCTCCATGCCCCTAACAGAATTGCCTTTACTAATTTCAAGTGTCTTCATCAATTCACGAAATGTGGCCCTCTTCTCGAATGAGTGACTTTGAATAACAAGTTCACGCATACCTTGAATGGTTGAGTTGGCTGAAATCTTGATCTGGTCAATCTCCTCTGAGTTGAGCCAGAGAGTGGTCTTTTCCTCAAGAGTCATATCGGATGCCAAAGGGGTATTATGAAGGTGATGAATAATTGGAATATTTGATCCGAATGATACACGTTTTTTCTTGTTATCCTTGCGACGCTTCTTCACCAGAGGTTCACCATCTGCTGCATCCTCTTCGTCGTCAGACGAGACGAACACAAGATTCGCATAATCATCAGCAGTTGGATATACATTGATGGGCTTGGAAGATTCTCGATATTGATATGGTCCGGGTGATTGTACATGATAATTAGCAGTTGATGAATATGAAAGAACCTTGCCTCTTTTTGCTCCTGTACATGGAAAGTTAAGAGAATCCATACGTCTCTTGCCGTTGCTGTTCAAATTAATGTCAATCATTGATATGCACATTTATTATGAGATGAATGTTGATATGGACGAATCTGGGCTAGACAAAACAGCACTGAATCTATGACGCTTTTAATGAATCGGATGAAAAGGAGCAATATGATATTGATGGATCGTCTTTTACAATTTCAACAGAGTGACAGTTAAGAATTAATCGTCCGAACCAATCTTATGATGGAATGACACAGGATGATCCTACTTTGAACGAGTTATGCGAATGGCCTCTACAGTGAGATTGCTGTCGTTGGACACAGACGACACCAGTGTTGCATCGACGAATTAGTGAGGCTTCAGAGGAGACGGGACCAGGCCCGCCAGCGCAGAGCCGCCAGGGACACGGGACGGACAAGGCGCAAGGCGGCTGATCCACTTCAAAGACATGCGCGAGATAGGAGGGAGAATTCGCGTGTGCCGGGATAGAGTGCGCCCTTTGAGTGTTCAAAAGTGAGCAGAAAACTCCAACATTCTTTCTCTCGATCGTGGATGGGACTCTCCTCTATGCGGTTCAGGTACCGACCTATGGTACGCTACCTATGTACATACCCACACTGATCATCTACTGGGAACTAACTGGCTGGGAAAGGCCACCCTCAGCAAGGGATCACTACCTTTCACTCTTTTGAACTTGACCCCATTATTTTACACCTAACAAAATTA
>JALLPH010001087.1:0-12371 GCA_036939855.1 Cyclotella choctawhatcheeana
TCCCTGAACTTGGAACAAGTCAAAATTGAGAGCAAGCTAGTGATACTTGCATTACGGCAACGCAAATTTTAAGATCTCTATAGAGATCTTGCCCAATAAGGGGATACTTGCACAAAAAAAAACAATCAGAAAAACACACACTCCTTTGTGTTTCTTTGCGCTATGGCAGAACACCTTCTAGATCACAGTAAACTAATGCAATTAAAGATGAGGCGAAAGAACTTATTTAATCAGTTAAATTCACTGATAAAAAACTCTTTTCCAACTAAAGCACCCTCTTCCTGACAAACAACTAACACCTAAAGTTTAAACCAAATAAGACTTTTCATAGAGCCAAACAAGAGCCGTCAAGTAATGTAAAGTTTAGTAGTTACAGTTACTTACACACAATCAAAGGTTTATCTTTACCTGTACAATCTCTCAACTCTATCTGATATCTACATTAAAGAGGCAATTCATTTTTGCCTGCAGTCTTGACATTAATCTAACTCTTCTCATCTGTCTTTGGCTTGGCATAAACTTGGCATCTACTGCTGCTCAGCTTCATGTTGCTTGATCTCCTCTTGCACAGGCTTAACATCAATCTCTTCTTGTTGCTCAACTGGCTTATTTTCTTTCTCGGAGGCATATCCACTACCGCTTCCAATCAATGAAGAAATCAATGAGCCCCTACAGTTCGGGCACTTGTACTCTTTAGTCTTCAAAATGCCAACCATCTTGTTCTCCGGTGTGAATGGCTCTCCGCAGGAAATGCACTTTGAACTAGAATTCGCAATATCAAGTTTCCTCTGCAATATATACTGGATTCATTACAAAAGAATTGACTGAGACAAGACTCAACGTTTTTCCAATTAATAAAATATATGATAATCACTTACCTTCTTCTCCAGATTCAACTGGAAATCGTGTTCATCGATCTCTCTTTGGAGTCTGTTAGCTTTTTTGATATTGGAATTCCGCAGTGCATTTTCCTTGTGAATTTGAAGCACGCCAATCATTTCCGTTAGGTCGTGGAGAGACGGTAGAATCAATCGAAGAGGGAGAAGTCTGCGCACTTCATCATCCGCTAGGGCAGCACGTGAAAGTGTTTGCTTATCTACATTGAATCCAGAGTTAACAGCAGCTTCCACTTCTTGCTGCCTTTCGCGAATAGCATCTTCCAACGATTCACGGGTTGGGAATTTCTTACGTGCATCGGCAATAAGCTGAGCGTGCATCTTCCTAAACTCAAGCTCACTGTCAACCTGTTGTTCATCAGACTCGAACTCCTTCACATCTGTAGGTGTCTCGTGAATACGAACCTTGCTACTCGCATGACTTTGTACTGGTGCTGGGCATACCGTAGGTGGTGCCTCCGTCATAATAGTATAGACTGTTTCGGTATCTTCCTCATCATCGAACCAATTCTTGGAGTCAAACTCTTCAGCAATCACATTTAACGAATCCCGAGAAGGCAACGAGGATGACTTCTTCGACTTCCGTGCAGAGCGTTTGCTTTTCTTCTTGCCTTTGCGAGAAGAACTACGTCCTCGGCTTGATTCCGTTGTCCGTTCAGGTATCTTGTGAGTTTGAACCCACTTACCTAGTTCCGTATCCTTGTCATCTGTCAAGAACTTATCGTCAATGTTATCAGCTTGGCTGATCAATCGTTGGACTTCTCTGCTGAGAACAATGGGAAGAAGAGCGTCAAGGGTCTCACCGTCAAGACGACGGAGGGCTTCTACATCAGTGACCCATTCATCTTCCAAATCCTTCATGTAGGGTGTCACATCTTCGTCAGCTCGTCCTACATTCTCTGCGGCTTTTTCGAGAAGAAGGCGCAATGATTCGTTGACAGTCTGTGCCGAAGGAGCCTTGGCTACACTCTCTACCTCCTCACCTGCCGTGGTCGCAGCTGCTGTGGGAGTTGGGGGCAAAGTCTCCACTGACGGCAATGACTTAGGCGACACCATATCCAAAGGTGACATCTTGGTCTTTGACTCATTGGACTTTACAGATGCCTTGGAATTACTCGATCGCACAGATGCAGCATCATCGTCACCAACACTAAACGATCGGGGCAAAGGGATAGATCTCGCCGTATCTGTGGATGCAGGTGCCAAACTGGGCGGGGTATAAAACGATCCCGTCGTAGCAAGTGCTGGCATTGAACCTTCCTCCGACTTATCATCATCCATTAAGCTGTGTGGTGACAATTCACTCGTAGCAGCCGGTTTAAGAATTGCAAATCCTGGTCCCATGACATCACATTCTGTATCTACCGATCGTGCCTTAGAAAGTGATGCCACACTAACAGTATCGGAAGTCTCCTCACACTTCTTGTTGCACTGCTTACGGCGATCCACTGTATCAGTACTCTTACTCTTCCTCAGCATCATTTTGAATCGTTGAGATATCCCACTCTTGACACTCTCGTCGTCATCATCATCGTCATTCTCCTTTTGAAAATCACTTGCCGTCTTTTCAATCTCAGGAATATTCCCAGCATTCAACCTACGTTCTGTCTCTGCCTCCTTCCGCCCCCTAGCCAACTTGGCCAATTCTTGTGGAGTCCGTCCTTTACGATCTTGTGCCTGAACAGAATCAGGATAAGCGCCAAACAATTGCAATACTACTTTTTCACCCTCTGGATCGACATCTAATCGAGAAGCCGCCAGATGAACTGGTAGAGATCCTCGTTCATCTGGCATACGTGCTGCGTTTGGGTATACTTTGATAATCCCCATGATAATTTCCAAGGGCGCACCTAGTACAATAGATGCATGGAGTGGTAGTAATTTCCAACGTAGCTTATCGACATTACCATCATGCACCACCAACTCTTGACTGGATACCACTAAAGCCTTGGAATTATATCCATCCTCCACATTTTCAGCGGGTTTCACACTTTGTTTCCTGTAGACCCAAATTTTCGCTTCATCCGGTGCCAGTTCCAATTGTTCTGACGCCAACCCCCATGCTCTCTGTTGTAAATACATAAATAATTTGGTGGGATTGACATCATAATCCCGTTCTTCCACTACCTTGTCACCAATGTCATCCAACTGAGTAGCTTGCTCGATGAGGGCTGAATCTGAATTGACTACATCCAGTGCATCGTTGACTTTTTGGGCTAGGTTGGGAATAGGATCAGAGATTTGAAATGAGGTTTTGTAGCCAGCTATGGAAATGGATACTCTTTTGGCCCATTTAGAGTCTTGTGGTTGAAGTGATGCTGGAGTGGAGAGTGCATTTTCCGGAGCCTTCACTATTTGATTATCAGAAGCTAAGGATGTTTCATCGACATCTTCTACAATAGGCACTGCCAATGCCGACGAAGGGACGTTCTCCTTAGGAAGAGTCTTCTTTCGAACCTCACCAACATTATCAACATCACCCACGGCATCTGTCGAATCAAAACTGTTCTTCTCCCCGATCGTAACGCTAGAGTTCACGTGTGATAGAATGCCGACTTCTACTTCGAGCTCCTCCTCGCCATTTACATCGATACTGTATTCTTGTGCACCGGGCGTACCTTCTCGAATAGAGGGCAAGGATTTATTAGTCACACTTTCGGCATCACGCTCTTCCGCTTTGTTCTTGGTGGTGTTGGACCGCGGTTCGGTGGCATTTGAATCAACCTTTTTCAGATCACCCCCATCTACCACCCCCTCCTTACTGTCTGCCACGGCAGCGGTGTCAGCGTTGGAGAATGATGCCGACTGCTTCTTCAACTTTCTTCTTGACTTCTTCCAACTTCCTCGAAGACGTTGGATCATGGATCGTCGTTCATGATTAGTTTTGGCGGCGGTTAGGTTGGGGAGTGATTTCGCTTTTCCACTTGTCGTCTGGCTAGTGGTTGTGGGGGCAGTTGATTCGTGGTCGGGTGGTAAAACAGTTTCTACTTCTTCGTACATAATATTTTGTGGTGTTGCCTTTCTACTTTCATTCAGATCGAGTTGATGATTTTGTGTCTATTGTCAAGTTGGTGTGATGGATATGAACCCGTGTTGCTTGTGTTGGCTTGGTTAGATTGAATATTGCTCTCGAAAAGCAATAGGACATCAAAATTGGGAGAGGAAATCTATTAGGCTACTGGTTATTTCGTGCCTTGAAAGGGCTGCATCAACGATCCTCTATCTTCGTCCGGCGTGGTAGCCAGTCTGCAATTATTTGATAGCTTTCCAAAGAAAACTGTGTACTTGGATGGAATATTTGAAACATATATAACCTTCATACACTAATATAATTCTAGAATTTGAGAGTATCCTGTAGCGGTTGGAAGGATGTTTCTTAGTCTAGTTTCTCTGTGGAGCGATATGATTACTTGGGGTTGAGAGAAAGTAGTAGAGCGAGGGAAAGATGTCTTGAGTCCAGCCTTTGTTCAAGAGAATACTATTTTAGCGTCGACACCTGGCGTTCCGAACTTCGCGTGACTTTCGTACTTCGTACGCCAATATCCAACTCCAACGATACCACCAAAGATAAAATCATGTCCCTTCTAGCCGCCCGCACAGCTCTTCTAGCCAGCCGACGCATCGCCTCCTCCCGCAGCGCCGTGAATGCATCAATGCAGACTAAGCGTCGTATGGGGTCTGGTGCTGCCGCTCCGGAATGGGAGGGAATCGATAAAGTCGTGAGGGGATATTTTCCGCAGGACGATCAACGTGAGTTTTTTATTCGCGTTTTACCGCTTAGTGGGAATTGCTTGATGTGGCATGTGATTTATTTGCGACAGCTTATTTGTGAATTGTTGTTTTGGCTCTGTGTGATCAAAGTTGAATGGAGTTTGTCCGCGAGGGGAGGCAAGATGACGCCGGGAGTGTGTAACTGTTGATCGTTGAATCTTTTATGTTCTTATACTGATTTCTAGGTGTTGAATAAAAGATGTATTTTTCGTTACAATTCTTTTGATAAATTCTCATCCTATGTACATCATTTGTATCCCCCCCTCTTTCTAATGCATCTCGCGTCTCGTGAAACAGTCGCCACCGCCATTCTGGGAGGATATTTTGGCTTATTCATTCTATACAAAATCAAATCTGCCATCAGTGGTTCTCCCGCTGTCGAAGAGGTTGTGGCCCCTGCTGCTGTGTCGGCGGGATCGATTCCCGATGTGGATTCGGAGGAGTTTGGAAGTTTTCTCGAGAGTGAGGAAAATGTGACCAAGTTGATTGAGAGTTGGGAGAAGTAATTATTTGCTGGGGAGGATTTGCTTCTGATGTGACGTGTTATGGTAGTAGTTGAAAAACCGAGGCATTAGTTTATAATTAATGTCTGTAAGGATCTGTAGATGCTTATGAGTTCACTGAAGTAATCATTGACCATTTCTCTTACGGTAGTAACACCGTGTGTCCAATAACGGGACTCATTGATGGCGTCCAAATATGTAATGCTTTTTATTACCTAATCATCTTATCTGCTGTTTATGTCCCAGCCAAAAAGTACCCTGTTTAGTTTTGTTTAAAATTAGAGGAAAATCTAACCCTAGATAGTTATTCATCAGCTTTTTTGAGGCGTCTTGTCAAGTGTTGCAAGCCTAACAGTCTTAAATGCAAGTACCTTTCGCTCTTTTGAACTTGACCCCATTATTTTGCACCTAACAAAATTAAAATGAAGGTTGACTGATAAGTAAGTCGCATGCTTGTGCTCAACATTTCTTCTTGAAGAAATGATGGGTCTTCAGATATATTTTAGTTCAAATGGAGCGCTCCATTTCTCATCTCTCACACATGTTTCTTTCAGACGTAACCCTAACACAAGAAACTCCTCATATGTGTATCGATTGACAATTGCGGAACACAACAAGGAGAGCCGCCGCAACTCTGAGTGAGAAGGGCCAAGATCAAATGACTGAAAGGTAATACTACTACATATTTCTTTTCCTTTTGTCCGTTGTCAGCCTTGAGCCATCATCTGCAAAATTAGGTTTTCTAAAACTTTCTGACTTGCTGAAAGGCTCATCGAGTGCATGGATGAGCATTGATCAGTGACCAAACGATGGCGAATTCAACGAGCCTTCCAAGACAATGTCTCGGGCGTTCCTGAGGTGCTTCGTGCTTCTTCTTTGTGCCAGTGATGGCACGGCTGCGTTACAAACAAGCAATGTTGCTATTCATATCTATTTCTCAATTCTTCATTTTTGAACTTTTTTTGGACAAAGAACAAAGAACAACTGACCTTTGTAGTAAAATGAGATGTATTTTTATTGAAACACCAGTTTATGAGATTTGTTTATTTCATTGGCATCGGATGATCTGAAAGAAATAAATCATCAAAAAAGGGCCTCACCACCCATCGTTGCAACCTCGTCACCCATCTACCCCTCACTGTATGATTCTTTATGACTAATGCTTTCAAATTTCATTTGAATTTGATGAAAATGCTTCATTGCAATTGCAACCATCTTCACCCATCACAGCCGTTTGCACTACCATTCCGCCACTAAGTCAAAGCTAGCATACAAGGTCAGACACGATGGCCGAAGTTGAAGTCGAAGACTTCACCCTCAAAGGCGGCAGTAAAAGAGGCACATTTTTGTCCTATCTTCCAGTTGAAGTTGCTGTCAGCAACGAGAAGACTAACTTGAACTCTTTCTCTCCTCGGTCCTACCACTCAACTCTCAACTCTCTCTCCTCACTCTATACTCTCCCCAGGATGTTTGGCGTGTCTGTCTGCTTCGCCAGCAGTCTCTAGTTATGGGTTTATTAGCCCAGCCAAAGAATACCACTCCACCTCCACACCTCAACTCCAAAAGCCAAAAATAAGAGTCCACCTTGACCATCACTAGACAGACTACATCATTCGGGGCCTTGTTTTGTTTGAACTACACTCCCACTATGTCGACTTAGTGGCCGAGTGGTAGTTCAAACAACAGCATGATACGATAATTGAAGTATCTATTGCTTTGCCTACTTACATATGGTAAGTAAATATCTCTACCGGTGCCTTATTGTGGTATTTATTTGGCATGGGAAAAATTGGCAAGTCTACGTAGGAATAGTACAAAATCCACCGTTAGGACCAGACTAACTGAACCTAGCTTGCCCTCTCACAATTTTTCACACAAAACACAAGACCGAAAATGGAAGACCAAGGAGACTTTGCTGCTTTCGCAGCACCCCCAACCGATGAATCTAACGTAGGCGACGTCTACTACGGCAACAACGATGAACAGTCTAACGAGTTCTTCAATCCTCCACCTTCTACATCAGAGGCCCCCATTGTGCTCGAACCCTCTTTCGTCCCTCCTGGTGTCGAGAACGTCGAAGAAGAAGATGGTGCCGAGTTGCCCGACGAATCGGCTTTAATCCCGGCAGAGTCCTCGCCCATGGCTAAATTCAACGAGGAATGGCAACAAACTCTTCTAGCGCGTAAAGATGAAGAAAATGCCGCCAAGTCCGCTGCTGTTCAAAAAGCTCAAGACGAAATCGCCGCCTTTCAAACGGAACGCGAAAAGCGTCGCGAATCACGCATGGCTAAAAACCGCAGCGACGAACAAGAGAAGTTGGAAGCTATTGAAGCTGATTTGGAGAATGATAACAGTTGGCAAAAGGTTGTGAAAATGATTGAATTGAATCAGGATAGTAAGGAGGGGAGTGTGGATACCGGGAGGATGAGGGATATTTTGGTCTTGATGAAGAATGAACCGGGTAGGGCGGAGGCATTGACGGCTTGAATGAATCTAACTTTTTTATGAGGGCGGGGGACTTCAAACAATTTCGCCAAAGTAGTTTATTTTCACACCATGCTGTTATGAAGTAACTTTAGTTTCTTTTGGGCATGTGAATGTGTGGATGAGACGTGAATGATAGTAAGAGTTATGCGAGGGGACAATAATATTTCATTTATAAGCTATCATTGGACTTTGTTGAAGCCATCATACTTTTCATGAATAATTTACTGCCAGATTTCTATGTGTAGCTTTTGCAGCATCCGCATCTCAGCACTCAGCACTTACCGACTACCGACACCTTTTACACCTCAACCTCCGAAATCACCCAGCGGCCCAGCGCACAACGATAGACAAAGAAGAGACAAATAGACGAGAGAAAACAATGTGAATGATGAGAGCGAAGAAGAAAAATGCCACGGTCATGGCCACGGCAACAGCTTCGACAAAAGCAACACCCTTAATTAACGGCGACAGTATCAAAGGATGTGATGACGTCGGAAACTACTTCAATACACAAGCAGAGTTAGCAACACATCAGGAAATGCATCGCGACATTTGGTACGCTACGAACAACGATTGGTGGCGACACGACAAAGGGGGTGGATACGGCGGGTCAACAGACGAAGAAGCCATGATTGGTGATCGAGGGGGGGAAGCTGATGGTATTGAAGGTCTAGCATTTCTCGACCGCGTTATTATGGAGTCTTCATTACAAAATAACAAAATAAAGTTTGTCAAAGCGATCGATGCAGGTGCAGGCGTTGGACGAGTGACGAAACTTATCTTGTTGAAACGATACGATACAGTGCAATTGGTTGAAGCTGATTCTGGTTGGTCCAAACGTTCAAAAATTTATCTGGGACGTAAACGCTCAGCACGCTGTACATTTACATGTTCGCGGATTGAAGAGCTCCTACCAGACAGGGATGATTCAAGAAGTGTCAATCTAATTTGGTTGCAGTGGACACTGCAGTACCTAACAGACGCAGATGTTGTCATTACACTTGAGAAGCTAGCGGCATGTCTTATACCAAGGACAGGCATATTGATTGTAAAAGAGAATCGACCGTACGGTACAGCACGTGCAGATCGATTTCAAATGGATACACCCGTGGGATCGGGACGTTATGATATTACTCGGTCTGATAATCATCACAGATGGCTCTTTCAAAGAGCAGGTCTTACTGTTAGCCAGACAGAGGAAGGTGTAGAGACAAATACTTACGCCTTGAATCACAGTATTTAAGTCGCACCCTAAAATTGTTGACGTGCATTCAATTGCCAGATAGAATTCTGGCAAAATCATCATGCATGCAATGGATATAGTGCATACAATAGTGTAGCTCGAGAAAATTTGAAATGAAGCGTGAAATAGTGAGAGTGACAACTTTTCAGAGATCAGGATCAGGTGTAATGTCACATCATTGGTTCTGAATCGTTGGTAAACGTGTTTCGTGATGCTTTCATTGATTACAGAATTAAATAGCTACCTATACCTCCGGGAGTGGCACTTTGACTGTATCGCCACAACAAAATATGGAGATGCAGGTTGGTCTTGAGGCAATTACATCAATAATTACGATGTGATGAAATGACTTAGTTTACCAGCTAAGAATAGTTACGCTCATTTGCTCCTCCGAAACGAATCTACTTTCAGCGTTCTCATATTAGCATTCATTCATGCCTAAAACTTATGCCTCTTTTTCTGATCCCTTTCAAACTCTGTCATACCCCTCATGCCCCCACCACTCACTACTCCCACCCTTGCATTTACACCTTCCTCTGTGCTAAATATACTACTACTTTTTTTCTTTGTTTTAGTGGCAAAAGATTTCCAATCGTTCGCTTTCTTCGTCGCCTCTACTTCTTTCTGCTTTGAACGGAATTTGGATTTAAGACTTTTGGCTGCTCGGGCTTTTTTCAGTTTTTGAGCAGCAGTGTCTGATTCTAATGGGATTAGATGTTGGGGTAGTTCAAAGGTTTGTGATTCTTCGGTTGCAGAGGATTTTTTCTTTTTCTTTTTCTTCTTCTCCTCATTTATTGTCGCTGAAGTTGTTTCTGTAGTGGTGTTGGATTGAGATGCAGATGCAGTAGTTGGACCGGCTGGTTTCGATGCTACCGGCTGAAAAGCGGATATATCAGGTGCCTCGGCAATAGAAGATTGGATGGACGTGTTATGAGAGGTGAAAGTTCCTTTAGCTGTGTAATCTGTAGATTGATCGTGGTCCTCACTTGGCTGGTTGGTTTCTGACGGTAAAAAGAAGAGTAATGGAATATCGTTAGAGACACAGGACACCGGCAGCTATACTTGCATTGTGAAATTTCAATACAAGAATTAAATACCATGAATAATCGGTCACCCAAAACAATAAACAACGTCAATTTTCACACTTCTTCTCAACGCCGACAAAAAATGAACCCACCGGCAGGCTCCTCTTCTGCAACAGGTGGCTCTTCCCCTGCCCCCTCTTCCAAAGCAATCAATTGCAACAAATCATCTTTTAGTGCCAATAAGGTAGGATCGTCAGGTGTTGATGCTAGAAGAGCGTTTATTTCGGCTAGTTGGGAGAGCGTGTCCGCCATGTTTTCATTCACTGTTATGAATGTAGGTAAATACTTATGTACCATAAATATTTACTTAAAAAGTCAATCGTGTATCTTTTTCTATCTAGGTAGGATCAGTGATCAGTATCAATTGGAAGCATCATGGGGTTGTTTGGTCCCAAGAAAATTACACAGCCCATTTCCAAATGGTTGTTCAAGACATCCTCAATAATCAATAGCATCATCATCAAACAATAGATAAAAGAAGTGTCGATGCTTTGCTTTTTACTATATTACTCAGCCACTAATATTACTAAGTATATTTAGTTGATAGACAAAAGTAAAAACCAAACCCGTCAGTTGTATTGTTTTGCCCAAGTGCTGGGTAGGGTGTGCAGTTAACTGCAAACAAATAGCGCTGCACCCATTTAAATTTTCCATCTTGAGTCTGCCTTCTGCTTATCCAAGATCAAGATGTCCCTCGGCTGGGGTTGTACTGAAGCGACACAAGAAGCTGCTCTTTTAGCTTACTGAGACTGAAGTGTGGTACATAGATACCAAATACACAGAGAGGCCTTTTCTTCATCAATGCTCACAATCAAATCATTTGGTTACTAGTAGAATCAGTTATTAAACGTGGTCAATGCCGTCACGGCAAGAAATTTGGTTAATGTGGTCTTGCGATCTGCCCCCCCCTTAGTATTTGTTGATCACATCTGTTCCACTTCCAAATACCAAATACATGGGTGTGCTCGGGCTCGGCCACCAACCATTTTAATCGATCAGTAATTATTTGCTTACTTTGGAGGTATAAAGGGTAATGAAATTGAGGTTTGGCCTGACACTGTCTGGACGCGCAATAAGGATAGACTGATGTGCTAATAATGCTGAAATTTTTGCGCTTAATAATGTTGAAATTTCATCACTATAATGTTGCAGACATAGTGTTGTTTCTTGTTGTATAACTGAGCTTGCTGCACTTATTTATATTTTTTGCTGTCTCCCTTATGTTGAGCGGCCGCGCATCATTACACAATTTTTTCTACCTCCCTTACATATGAATTCCCGACACCGTTATTATGATTGTCCGACATTGTTATGTAATGGATCGTCGCATACTAATTATGTACGATCCGCTGCTGTCCCCATGTCAACTACAACCACTTATACAACCCGCCATAGAACGCTTATGCTGACCTGCCTCATTTACTTGTATATGTATTTATGTCATAATTCTTTGTATTTTATAAGTCAACATGTTTCATTACCGTTAAGCTACAAACACTGAACACCACCTAATCCCAACTGTTACTGTCCAAAGCGTACTTTCGCTCATTGTCTTGAGGTAGTCGTCAAACCCTTCTTAATTTGGCAGCACAACAGTACCCGGTGAGGGTAACGGAGGGTTCATGGCTGAATTACCGCTTGGTTCGGCAGAACTACTAAGACTGGAAGCGCGATGGGGGGTCTCCTTCAGTGCGAACTTGTTGCTGTTGCCTTGACATAATCCCCGAAGCCGTCTGTCTCATCTCCTCCCTCCAGCCTATCCTCTTTAATTACTCTCTTCACATCATCAGAAGCGGCAAGAAAGGCAACGTAGACGTAGTTGATTTTTAGCCTGTAGGTCTATATTATGCTGATATGAAAAAATATTTATATGTTAGTTCTTGATTTCATCTCTGCCGAGACCAAACGAAATTGAAACAACTCACCAATATATATCGATACAATGGCAATGGCGAGAATAAAGAGCAAAGATGTATATCAGTTCAAGTTTAATGTTTGTGATGATAAAAAATGAAAATAAGAATACAACACACCTTAATGACCTGCTCCATTCCCCGATACGAGCATGTGGCGTTGATGTTGTCGTAGTCGTAGGTGGAACAGCCATGATGATGATGATTACTGTCAACGTTGACATGTAAGAAACAAAAGACAGCAGAGAGCTATCCACATCCCTCTGGGGGATTAAATCACCGGTCGGCGATGAGATATACTCTCCACTACCTTCAGCGACATGGTATCCGCCCCTCTGGGGGATTAAATCACCGGTCGGCGACGGATACCATGCTATTTCGCTTGTCAAAAGACGACTGACCGTCAGCAAATCATGGCCACAGCAACAACAAAAGAAGGCATCATGGCTCTGTACTCTCTGTACTGATGATTA
>JALLPH010001088.1:0-12341 GCA_036939855.1 Cyclotella choctawhatcheeana
AGGGAGAGTGTCAGACGGTGTTTTATCTCAAGTCTCAGTACTTATGGAGATGACGAATGATTTGTATTATGTGACGTATTTTGTATTGTTTTATGTTTTGAATATTATGAAGAGCAACGTGTCACTTCTTGTGACACTGGAGAGAGAGTTAAGTGAAAGTGTTAAGTAAAGAATAAGATTAAGAACTGAATGAGTCAAGACGTCAACTTGTGACTTAGATTAGATAGAAACGACACGATTTAGAGCACCTCAATAATTGGAGAGTTCAGAGTCTTCCAACAGCATTCACATCACACAGATCAGTTTATTGACTTTCTTCGCCCATTGGCTTTGACACGCCTACGCAGCTTTTTCATTAACAAGGTGCGGTCATCAGGTTCAGGCCTTTTCTCATGGGGACCATATATGTCTCTCGTAGTGAGAGTACGTTTCCCTGAGTTAACTTCATCTAGTTCATCTTGCAGTGCGGTGAGATGCTCAGATAGGAGAGTCACAAGCCTCTGGGCATTATTGTCGTCAGCCCACTCGGATCCACTATACTTGCTAACCATGCGATCTATCTCGTAAATCATTTCGTCAAGCATAAACGAAGAGAAGTTAGGATCTTCTTCGATCTGTCGATCCTTGAATGTTGCGGGTCCTTTATTTCTGATGATCAACTCTTCCCAAATGCAAGGCCACGCCTCTCTATCAATGACGTAGTCAGCTACATTGGCGTTTGTGATGAGGTATTCGCCAATCAGTTCAGTTTCTTGAGGACCGTCCGTGTTATCACGAAGTTTGTCGGCAGAGACGAGAATGGCAGGCTCACATCCATAAGTTACTTGTTGACAACGAGGATCAGTAGTGGATCCATGATCATGAACGAGGCTAGAATCCATGACGGTAGCAGTTTTGAACGCAGAATCCGCATCAGCACATGCTCCTTCTGAATCGCCGTGCGCTACGTGAGCCGGGACTGCTTTACAGCTGACTTCAAGTTGAATCCTGAGAGGAGCATAGAAGTAAATGAGTGATGTATCGTTATGGTTTAGACCCTATAGAAACAAGTTATATTGACATACCATGGATTCTTAGGACTCTTGGTTCTGTGGCAAATTTGGCACTTATCCTTTTGATTTTCGATAGGCTGAGGTTTTTGCCAGAGAGCCCAGTAGTCTTTATCAATGATGGCATGGGTGTAGGGATCACGGAGCAAACCCTTTTCCATCCAAAAGTCAATAACCCAGCCATAAAAATAAATTTCGGACAGCACGTGGACATCTCTCCAAGCATAAAAGGCATCGATGCTTGACCTAACTCCATAGTTGGATTCTAAGTTGTTCTTCTTGTCGGAATATTCTGCAGGAGCATCAATGTAGCTCATGATATCACTATACTCAACCAGACTGCATTGGTTGGGGAAATGGCAGGGCGAGATAACTTAGAATTGCAAATCACACTGTGCAAAAAAGATGCATCATTTTGACATGCAACTTACGAGCGTCTAATGTACTGAATGGTTAATACAACCTGATCAGCATCATTAGCCCAGCTCCAAACACCTGCTGGATGCGGGTAATTCGATTTTATAAATGGAGAATTCGTATAGCCGTTGTAAAGTCTGTCGAAGTCATTTTGCGTAGGTAGACCTGCAAGGGCTTCGAACTGAGTCCAAGCCATGCGTGTATCACTGAAACCAATAAAGTGAAGAGTAAGTCGTGGCACGGATCATTGATATTAACACAAGACAGACAGATTCCCACCCAGAAGGATATCCAGCGATCAGCGTCTTGTGAAAATCAATCTCCGTCGGAGGTTGTCGTATCGGAGCAGTCCATTCACAGTTTCCATCGCCCAAATTAATGCTAATTCGTCGGTGATCTCGACCGAGCATTTCAAACACTTGCTTGTAGTACTTGAGATCCCGATCATAAACAATGATAGATACCAATGCGAGGCCTATGAGGAACGAAGCGGTGAAGCCTCTTTTGGCTTTGGATGATAGCATGGTGGTCTCGCTCGATTTGGGGAGAGGGAATAGGATTGTTGAGTTTGTAGCTCTTGTGTGTGCTACGTGCTACTTCTTGTGTTGCAGTGAAAGTGATTTTACGACCAAAGAGAATGAAGAGAAGGCACATAAGTCATTTCGGAGTAACTACACGTGAGATCTGGAGACCAGAGCGAGAGAAGGCGACTCCGCGGAAGACAAACGAGTATGGTAGAGCGAGGAGAAGATACCTGTTGACACAAAAAGACTAGGCTTTAAGTCATTTCGGGGTAACTACTACTTATGTACCCCCCAGAGACCGGAGACTACGCGCGGAAGACCAACAGAGTACCAATACCTAGAGCGAGAAGAAGACATTCTAAATATGAGAGGACATCCTTCTTCCCCAAATACCTCCTAAGCTCTCTTAAGTAAGATCACTATCTAGAGCATACCCATCCAGACCACAGGACCTCCAGCAATTACGTCTATCTTATCCTCAATTACATGCAAATCAACAAACTTATGTACCTATACAATAGGCGGAGAACTTCAATCCTTCTTCGTCATTGATCAACCAAGCAACAATAATGTCATTTCACTACCGTCGCGGGGAGGTTTGGATACTGTGGGATATGTAATATTTGTCACTTCTTTGAGTTTGATCGAAATGCAGGCTGTAGACCAAGACATCAGCGGTAAAAATGTATAAACGAGTACAATAGACAATGGGGTAAATGCACTGTTGGTGATCACTGTCACTGATACAATGTAGCATCTAGCATCAATACCGCGTGGAGTATCGGGTATCGGGGAATGATGCGATCAGTGCAGGTTTGGCAAGTTTGCTGGGGCATTACAATTACAGATGTTGGGGGTAGTATTGTTGATTGGAGGAAGAAGAATCGAAGGGTGAGAGGGTCGATTTTCGTGTTAGACAGTACTTCTTCTTGCCATCTAGTAACTCACTCCTTTTTCAATAGTACAAACCAAGAGCACAACCAGGAAGATGCAGGTGCAGGATATGCTGTAATTGTTACGTCATGGCTGTGTATCATACAATTTGTATCAAATGTGCAGTGTTGAGTGTTGCAGCTCTTGTTGCAATGAAGCATAAGGTGCCAATACCATTTGATGAGTCACCAGAAAATCCTAAAGTGGATTCAAATGATGAGATGAGGATGCAGAAACGAAGGAGCAGGAAGATCCCATATGATCCCATCTCAACAGAACTTGCAAAATCCATCAAGAGTCCCAGTACATAGACATTTCTTGCATTCGACAATGTTAATTACAGCCTTGGAGTCGGACCGGAGAGTTTCAGGGTGCATTGCGATGACAGATCAATTAGTGCTGGTAGAAATGCCCAATTCAGGCAGAAGAGAAGATAGTTCAAAATTCTAGACAGAATAAGTCTTCTTGGGCCGTCCCCTCTGCTTGACAGGGGCATCTTTTGGATCAGATTTCTCTTCGTCTTTATCAATGAGATCAGTTCCCTCTTGAATCTGATCTAGTGCCTCGATTTCCTCCTCCATATCCTTTGGCTTTGTATTGATTTCAGCATCGCCGGGGTTGAGGGCACGACGACGATTGTAACGCTTGTCACGTGCTGATTCATTAACAGGAGGTGATGGAGTGCTGCTTTGTGCTGATTCGTTAGCAGGAGGTGTTGGTGTGCCGCTGGTGAGGGCGTTACGACGATCAAGACGCTCGGAGCTTGGAGCTTGGAGCGTGCCGTTGCCAGAGGGGATGTGCCCGTTGATGTGGGATCTGCGTTCTTATTCTTGGGAAATGCTAGGGACGGATCAGCAGTTGTGGAGTTGCGAGGACCGCGTCTTGATGACATCTCAATTCTAACAGGACGGGGCATTAAGACATGGAGGAGGTGTTGTGACGAGAGCAACAACAGCAACAATAAGGTATGATGGGAAGATGACAGGCAACGATGAGGCGGGTGATGGCCATGGGTGAAATTTTGAGGAACAGGGGTGCGCGATGTCAGATTTGAAAAGTAGTGCCAAGCTTGTGTCATGTGTCATGCACTGGTCTGTAGAGACATACCGCCAGGTAGGTTACAAAATAGGTACATCATCCCTGGTCCCTGGTCCCTTCCCTGGCCTGGTCCCTGGTGATGTTTTTGGCGGGCTAGGGGCTAGCTCCCGAGACGTGTCATTCCTATCCTGCTATCCCCTCGCATCACAAGACGCCATCACACACACACACATGGAAGCAGTCCGCTACCATGGCCCCAACGAGGCACTAACTCTCGAAACCATACCCATTCCCAGTCAAGCCGACTTACTTCCCGACGAGGTCATCATACGAGTTGAAGCATCTGCCCTCTGCCACACCGAGCTACACTTTGCCGATGGCACGCTAAACCTGGGCGTTAACCCCATAACTCTCGGACACGAAGCTGTCGGTGTCATCTCCGCCGTGGGATCGGACGTATCCCCCTCTCGTATCGGTGAACGAGTTATCAACTACTATTACGTAGGATGTGCCAACTGTCGTTGGTGCAATCGAGGAGAGGAACAGCTATGTCCCAATTTAAAAGCCGAACATGGATTCATCAGCGATGGTGGACTGGCGGGATACATTCGCACCCCATCCAAGAATGCGGTGGTCATCCCAGACTCACTGGAGTTTGTTGATGCTGCTCCCATTGGATGTGGCGTGACTACCGCCGTTCATTCGGCGAAGCTTGGTAGAGTTGACTCGGCGAATGATGATTGTGCACTTGTCTATGGTTGCAATGGCGTCGGATTCGGTTTGGTACAACTGCTCAAGAATGTATACGGTATTAAAAATGTGGGTGTGGTAGCAAGATCGGAGGCAAAGCGCAAAATGGCCATTGAGTTAGGAGCCGATTTTGTCATTGATGGGACTGATACGGCCTCTGTGGCAGCGGCAGTTCGGGAAAAGACTGGTGGGGAAGGGGTTGATGTTTTGTTTGAGTGTGTTGGTATGAGAGATACTTTGGATGCGTGTGTGGGGTGGGCTGGAGCAATGGGACGGAGGGGACGACTTGTCCTTGTTGGATATCATCAAGGAGATGAACATGAGTTTAGGTGTCATCCCATCCCGATGATTGTTAATGAGCAGACTGTGGTGGGATCTGTAGGTGCGACGCTTGATGATTTGAAGGAGGCTGTCAAGTATGTTGGTGACGGGAAGATTAGGACTATTGTGGATAGTGCAATACCATTGAATGAGTTTCAAGTTGGTCTTGACAAGATCAAGAGTTGTGATTGTGTGGGCAAGATTGTTTGCTTGTTGCCCAGAAGGTGATTAGTACTGAATAATTGAAATTCTTAACATTACTTTTTACCCTGATCCAACTAGAAATAAATGGTTTAATGGTTTAAATGTGTAGGAATAACCAAATTGTCAAAGGATTGCCTACAGTGATTTTGTTTGGCGCCAAGGAAAACAAACAGTCGCCCAAACCTAGTTGGAGCCGAATCTTTTCTTGACATTTTACTTTGATAATTAGTCAGCAATGTGCCTGATGTCTCAAAGATGATGATAATGAGATGATCAGAAGGGTAAATATGATCAGGTACTGGATGAGAGTGGGAAGGATGACGAGTTGTAACATGGCTCGAATCCCCAGTATTCCCTTGGTGTGTGTGAGATGGCGTCGTATGTGACATGACACATGACACACACGTCTCGAGAGCCCGCCAAAAACATCACCACAATCCACAATCACAATTCACAATCCCTATTCCCTATCCCTCATCCTCGATCCTTCTCCCCTCCACATCCCCCCTAAAAGCCCAAAATGGCAAGAGGCCAACAAAAGAAGTGGTACGACCTAAACGTCCCGCTAACATCATCATCCACCGCCGGCGCCACATCCACATCATGGACACGCAAACAGCTTGCGCACATGTACCAAAACCGTCTTCATCAACTCGATTATTCCGGCGTTGCCTTTTGTCATACCGCCTTTGGTCGTTTAGACGTTAACAAAGATGATGCCGACTTGGTGTTGCCGTGGAGAGATTTACTGCCATCCGACCCAAAAAGTGAAGATACGTTTACATCATCGTCATCATCATTCGGTCGGAGGGATCCACAGCTAAATATTGACATCTATCGACGAATCAACATTGTTTTTGAAGAAGTTACAGATGTGTCGCGATTCTTACACCCATCATCTCCTCATGATACATCCTCTTCCTCATCCATTAACGATCTGTTGCAAAAATATGATATAGTATCGTTACAACCAATGAATGAACCCACATTACAAAACATTTGTGAATTACTGCCCTCGAACAACGATACAACAAACGTCTCCTCGTCGAGTAGTAGTAGACCCGTTATTGACATTATAGTATTGGAATATGCCACCGGATCTCGCGGCGGGTACGGATTACCCTATCGATTACGCAAGGACAATCTAATCAAGACAATGGAGGCGGGCGTTGCCTTTGAATTATGTTATGCCACCGCCATCGTGGATCCCAAACGTCGACAGGGTTTCATGAGGACACTTACGGACTTTTATTCGACGTACGGTAGTATACAAAAGAAGCACATGTTATTGAATAGTAGAAATAGGCAATCAACTCAGAGTGGAATGAATGGGAAAATGTGTAGAAGCGAACCATTTCCGTTGTTGATTAGTTCCGGTACTAGACAGAATTACAGTGCGGGGACAGATGAGGGAATGGTGACGTTACGTCCTCCCGAGGATGTGCAGTTCCTAGTTGGCCAATCTATCGGCGGTGATGCCTGGGTAGACAAGCATGAATACAATGAAATGAGGATTGACAACAACAATAATAATAAGGGCCGGAAACAAACAATGTTATCAAGTCCTGCGGAAAGGGTATTGGCAAATGCCAAAGATAGGAGATTGGGCGTTGTTGTTACTCGCCTTACTACTACTAATGCGAACCCCAATAAGCGAAAATTGGACAATGCCACGATTCGAGCGTATGTGAGCAAAGTTTCAACAAAGAAAACCAATGAAATTAAGTCAAATAAGGATCAACAGATGGATCACGGCGAAAGCGATGACGATGACTCGATAGAAGACAATGCAGAAAGTCTCATTGATTGGCTTTCTGCACCCTTAAAACAGAGATGCATCTCCAAGAATCACGATTCTGAATCAGACGAAGGCTCCGTCAATGAAGCGAAGCAAAATGACGTTCAAAAAACTTTCATTGAGGGCAACTTATCTACCAAAAATGATGCAACATATGACCCGCAAGAGAACGATGAAGATGATTTAGAGGATGGGTACTTGGCCTTATAGACTCTATTAATGTATCCTTTTAAGATGAAGTTGTTTTCAATAGTGCCTTTCTTTCATCTGTATTGTCTGTGCAAAATGTGTTGTGTGTGAAAAAATAATGCTTAGCTCTAGCTTTAGATAATTTGACTCCATCCCCCAATCATAATTCTTTTCAAACGGCACACATCACGACTGTTTTTAAGCAACAACTATATTTCATTCCTTCTTACCCTCGGCAGCAATCCTTTCATCCTTCTTAATCCCCCTCTTCCTAATACCCAAATGCATACCCATAACCTGCCTATCCACGATAAAACTCGGCAACATCTTCATAACCCATCCCTGCACGGCATGTAACCAATACGGACTAACCACCCCGGCATACCCCACCCATCTCATGGCCATATCGACATACTCCTCGGCCGTGGGGACCATGACGCTTTTACGCATTTTGGCCAATTTCGTAGCGACGTAAAATGGTACCTGACACTGTACCGTAATACCCCTTGATGCATACTCGGCATTGATCGATTCCGAAAATCGTTCTACGAACATTTTCGCGGCGGCATATTCGGCAAGCAACGGCATGGTATATTCCGCACTCGCGCTCGATAAATTTACGACATGTCCGCGTTTTTTATTTGATACCATGGCGTCTAATACCAATTTAGTCATGTATACCGTCGAATGTATATTCATGATAAGTAACGATGCAATCTCTTCATTCGGTAATTCGTGGAAGTAACGGGGATAACGATACGATTGTCCCACGTTATTTATCAATATCCCCACGTCGTTGATGTACGGTGATAATTCCTTGGCGATACGTTCGCGTACGGCGCTTTCATCGAAAGTGGAATAATCGCATACGATATATTTGGTTTTTTCAATATCTTTATAATTCTTGGAATCAATATCAGCAGCGACGTCTTTGAGTTTCGATTCGGTACGTGAAATTAGAATGAGAGACATGCCCCGACGTGCTAGGGCGAAGGCGTAGGCTTTACCGATACCGTCGGTGGCTCCCGTGACTATGGCGTATTTACCGAATTTAATGAGTTTGGGTGTTGGGCGGAGGTAGTATTTGTACAGGTTGGATAGAAGCTGTGTTGATAATAATGATGTATGTGTTAGAGTTCAAATAATGGTAACAAATCAAAGTGTGATGAATCGTTTGAATCGTCGCTTTCATCACTTACCCCCAAGACAAAGTTGGACAGGACGGCAATGCCAGTAACAACCAAAACGGCCGGGATGGGATCCTTCGTCGCGAATTGAAGGATGTACCGTGACGATGCAAAGGGGTCCGCCATGGTTCAGTATGTTTTGAATGAAGACTTTTGTTGTGAGTGACGGTGACGAATGAACTCAAAAAGATAATGACATATTTAGGAGGGCATACTGACGCCCCCGTTTTATTCAAGCAGTAAGTAATGTTGGTATGCTCATGCTACAGAAAAATAATATCTTTACCGACTAAAATTAAACTAAGATACGGTATCCAGATACCTACACGTGGAATTTCACTTGAACTTCGACCCTTCTTCTCTCTCTTTTCCAGCTGTTGAAGGACATGATATTAGTGGGCAATGTGTATGGAAGTCACTGACACCGATCCAAATTTAGCTACTAAAAAGTGTCTGCTGACTGGACCGACAAAAACAAAAAAAAGATGAACTCGTCCATCTTCCACATTTCCCTCTCCGAAAGCACCACAACAATAGCAGCCTCATTAGTCAGGCAAGGCCCGTAGAAGATAACTTCGATAGCCTGCATACAGTCGGTCATTAGAGAGAGTGAGGCATCAAACGAATACTAAAAACGATGAACCCAATATCAATATCCAGATCAAAACGTGAGCGACGACCCCGAAGCCGACGGAAACAACATCACTCATCATCATCATCTATATCATTATCCATGCAGTCATTCTCCGCGACATCATCATCATCATCCAAAGCAATACATCATCGTCAACTGGCACTAATAGCCGCGGCAGCGTGCTGTTTGGCATTATCGTCGGCATTATCGCCTTACATTCGACCGCATCATCTTTCGAGAATAAATTCTTCAAGCAGTGATGGCAATCGAAGGATGACGGGCAGCCTCCACTCCACTCAAATGACTACCGATTCTTCGGATAATGATATCGTTGTTTCGTCCGATAATTCGCAATTACAATCGCAATCTTCATCTGATAATGGAGCGAAAGCCAACATTATCGACAAGAAGCCATCACGAACAATCATCAACAACAATCAACGTTATAACAATAAGAACAACAACAATAGAAGGAAATACTCACGAAAACTACCACTAACACCCACCGAACGAACCGCCCTAACGCAACGTCGCAAGCGTCAGCATCTCTACGAAGAAATGCGAATAAAATCATTAAACATTACGAACGAACCACCGTCCATATGGAGCTTTGAGAGTTTGTTCCCGAGGCCGGTGTGGGATGAGGAGAGTATAGAGAATGATTTGTTCGGGGGGAAGAGGAGGGAGGAGGAGTTGAAGAGTGTTAGGGCTAGTCGTGGTAAGAGGGTGGATGAGAAGGAGGAGGATGATGGACAATGTAGTGATGATGGTGATGATGAAGAGAAGAAGGTGAAGGCAGATACAACAGTTGCTGTGAAGGAAAAAGACAATGTCGTGTCGGATGATTTGGACTTTAGATTCAGCAACAACAAGTCCAACAACAATACCGCAAGCAACAACAACAACACCAACAACAACACTGAATACAAAGAAAAAGTAGACGAGGCACTAACACGAATGGTCCGAGATCGTCAATCGGGCCTAACACGCAATCCCGACGGATCCGTTCAATTTAAAGACAATACCAACGCTTACTACAATCGCAACACGGTCATACCCCTCAACACCGATCGACTCAACTACTTTGCCAAAAAAGATTTAAGTCACGGTAAATTAGAAGAGGCGCAATCGTACTATCTACGTGCCGTGCAGACCGATCCGACCGACGGGAGGGCATATCTAGGATTAAGTCGAATAGCGCAACGGAGGGGGGATTACGAGTATGCACGATCTTTATTGAAAAGGGGGATACAGAATTCGAGTTGGGGGTATGTCGAAGTTAGGGGTCCGTACGATGACAAAAAAGATAATACTTCCAACAATGGAAACGGAAACGGTCATCGTGGAAGCGACAAGAATAACAAGAAACAACAACAACATCAACAACAGTGGAAACCCGGTCCAATCATCGGGACTATACGCGACAACGGACCCAATCCGTTCTTACTCCAAGCCCTGGGGGCATTGGAACAAAAAACAGGACACATCGGTACCGCCGAAGACCTATACCTACAGGCATTACGATCACGACCCTCCCACGCCGCCGCGTGGGTATCCTTGGCTCAACTCCGTACCAAACAATTACGACAGGGTGCACATGCCGGTAGAGTATGTTATCAAAGCGCCGAACACGAAATAAAGCGTATAGGGGGTAAGCCCAATGCCTTTGTTTACACCGCCTGGGCACGGAACGAGTACGTCAAGGGCGATGAGAATACGGTCAAACGAGCACGGGAATTGTATCAATTGGCATTGGACGCCGATCCGTATTGTTCCACGGCCTATCTTCAATTGGGAGCTATGGAATCGGATTGCGGAAACTTTGACAGAGCTCGTGAGTGCTTTGATACCGTGCTCAAATTCGATCGGAAGAATTCGCGTGTACTCCAAGCGTATGCTATTATGGAAAGTCGTAGGCCGAGAGAGGAGGTCAATTCACGTAAGGTATTGGATCTGTTTGAGAAGGCATTAAAGGCGAATTCCCGAGATGCCGGTGTCTACCAGGCGTATGCTTTGTATGTCAAGGAATTGGGTGACGTCGACTCTGCGAGGGATTTACTCCAAAGGGGTACTAGGGTGGACAAACGACACGCACCGGCCTGGCAGGCTTGGGGGGTCCTCGAAACGGACTACAGCACTGCCAAGATTGCACGAGATGTCTTTCAGCAGGGTATATGGGCGTGTGCGCAGCCGGGGGGCGGTCAGAGCGGTGGACGTCGTTGCGCTCGTCTTTGGCAGGCGTGGGGGTGTTTGGAGGCTCGAGAGGGAGAGCATGCCGCGGCTAGGAGATGTTTTAGTAGAGCGTTGGATGCAGATCCACGGAATGTAGCGGCCGTGACGGCTTGGACGACGATGGAGTTTGATTTGGGCAATTATGCGGATGCCAGGTCCATCTTTCAACGTGAGTCTATCCGTCTATTATTTGTCTAATGTGCACCTTCACCTATTAACAGAACGGCACCTGACCTATATTACCTGTATATAGGAACATTGAGATTGTTTCCAACTCCTAGCGATGACAAAATGGCCCTTTGGAGATCTTGGGAAATCATGGAAGAACGAACCGGCAATTCACGTGCCGCACAACTTATATTCCAAAGATCCATGAGTGATTCCATGGCAGCTACGAACGAGCAAGAGTCATTCGTTCCGGAACGGCCCAGTTTGAATCTGAATGTTATAACTGCTCCCAAGGAAGAAGACATTTTCAGTGCGACAAACAAGAGGAAAGAGAAATTGGAGCTGTCGCGTTTGGCAAAAGAAGGTGGTTGGGATTCCGATGTATGGATGAATAATGGTAGTATTGAAGGGAAGGTGCCCGCAAAGACAATGAAACGATTACGGAAAAGAAAGTAAAAGATATACTAAACTAATTCTTTGTCTTGAACTTAGCATATGTGACAAAAACTATGTTCCCAAAACATATATTATTGGTTTCTTCCACTGCAAAACTCATCATCACCAGTTGTGTTCAAGCAGAAGGATCTCAGAGTAGATAGAGGAAATGCACAAGAATGACTCAAGGCTCGATGTATCTACCTCTACTAAAGTACCGGTTTTGATGAGGATACACAAGTATTGTCACAATGAGTATCTTTGACACCATAGGCCTCTAGTGTCCAGAATCTCCAAAAGTTAACTGTGTACAATGTAGACGATACACAATAGTGATTGCTTTCATGTGTTATATTCAGTGAACACTTGTTGTTATAGTTGATTAAAATCCAAGGATGTGTACTGTTGATTCGCGCCCGCTGCTAGACGAAGTGGCAAAACCTGACAATCAATTAACGAGAA
>JALLPH010001089.1:0-14291 GCA_036939855.1 Cyclotella choctawhatcheeana
TTCCTACCAGATGTATTCCCCTGCCTCCAAATACTTGTTTAGCCTACTATTTTTAAACAATTTAGCTGAAATGAGCCACAAGCCCATACCTCACTTGCTCTCTCTCATTAGCTCTTTCGTCACTGACGGCCAAGAATCCCCGCAACCGCTCAACAACACCGACCCGCTCACGCCGGCGTTCAGTAGTCAATGGTCTTTCGAAATCATGTCATTTGACGTGTCAAATTTTGATGTAGTGGATGAAAACTTTTTTGATAACAAAGTACTCTGTCGCTGCAGCTTCCGTCGTTGCTACTGTTATCTCACGTGGCTATTGGTGATGTGATAATGTGTTTATTTTTATATATTGTGTGTTGACGTTCTTTTCATTTATTTCCACTTACACTTTTGTCTCCATTTAGGTCAAATCGTTTAAGAATTATTGACTCGACAATACACTCGGTTGGGAATGAGACTTTTTATGAGTCCTGCGTGCAGCATGGTGCATTTGCATCCAGCTAGCTGCCCCACATGACCTGCCGCTATGGGAAACCTGGCAGTGAGTGGGGCAAGACTTCACACAGCGTGAGTCTTCGCGGGGGGCAACTTGGCCCAACACCTCTTTTCAACAAAGAGGTGGCCTCATGAAACTCATACAATATTCTGGATCTGAAATCATGTGTTTATTTTTATGTGTTACTGATTGTATTGGATTACTTTAATTGTTTCGGCATGATTAAAAATTAAACTAACAGATGAAATACTTCCAAAGCAATTCATCACTATTTACACTTGAATTCTTATTTGCGCTCTCCAAAACACCAATCACACTCTTTCGCACTCATCGGATTATGCTCCCAAGAGCATTTGGCACATGTCCAGAATTTCTTGTTAGTCAAATCACTCAAAACTGTCTTCTTTGCTTTTGGCTTTGAATCATGCTTGTCTGACGATGACTTGACTGCGTTACTGGTTGACTCGGTCTTGCGCTTCTGTACTAGAGGCTTTGAAACAGCAGTCAACGAGTTGAATTCGGGGTTGAATCCCCTCTCTGCTTTACGCTTCTTATTATATGTCTCTTGACTTGCTTTGCGCTTCTTTTCAACTGGTTTTGCCTCTACTGCTTTTTTAGCATTGGCATACTTCAATGCTAAATCTCCTTGAAAAAGCCCTTCGTTAGTGATTCGTCTAACTATTGACTCTGTAACACGTATCCTATCAGATGAATTAATCAAACTTTTCATTTTCCTTTTGGAACTTGCTTGTTTCAACTCATTTTCTGTAAATACATCCAACATTGCTAACAGAATCTCATTGTCGCACTGATTAATGGCTTTGGTAATGTTCCATACGCGGTATTTCTTCTGAAGCAACAACGAAACATCCATGTATCTCTTAGCATTGCAAGTAACACCAGTTGGTAATAGTTCCGCAATGTCACCCAAATTATTGGAAAGAATTGTTTTGGTAATTTCATCGACTGAATTGTTCTCTTCAATTTTCTTTACTATTTCTTCATCAGAAGGTCCGTGGTGACTCAGTTGACTCCATTCAGTACATTTCTTGCTGATGGTATTCCTTTCTTCTATTGTAAAATTGTCCATTGTAAAGCCACTAGCTACAAGTTCAGCAGGATTGTCTCTACCGACAATTTTGAGAGCACGGACAATGCTCATCTCACTGTACATTTGACGTAACTGCTTCCATTCGTCGTCAGAGAAATCATTCATGTCAAATCCACTAGCTACAAGTTGATCAGGGTTGTCTCTTCCGACGAATTTGAGAGCACGTGTAAGAGCACCTTTTTCTCCCATTTTTTTGAACATTTGACGGAGTAGCTTCCACTCATCATCAGTGAAGTCATTCCAGCCAACACCATTAGCTACAAGTTCAGCAGGATTGTCTCTTCCGACGAATTTGAGAGCACGGACAATGCTCATCTCACTGTACATTTGACGTAACTGCTTCCATAGCCAACACCACTAGCTACAAGTTGATTAGGGTTCTCTCTGCCGACGAATTTGAGAGCATTGACGAGACCACCCTTGCGACCCATCTCTCTTAGCTCACTCCTAATGATGGCTTGCTCTTCCTCTGTAAAGTCATCGTATTTGAGGAACTCCTTCTTCGCATGTTGGATGTCCTCTGAAGTGCAACCCGGGCGAACAACCGGAAGCCAACGCATGTACAGAGCATGTTGTCTAATCTCCTTCAATAGTTTCTCGCGTTCGGCAATCTCCTCTTCTGACATGTTCCCTTTCTTCATTTTTATGAAAAGGTCACTCTCGACGTCTGCAGGTAGATCACTTAGTTCTGGCAAGCGACGCAGTACTGCGGTGATACACTTGTCGTATTTCTTGAGAAGTTCATCAGAAGTATTAGCAAATCTTCCACGCAGAGCCATTTCCGGATGAGGTAAGGAAGTAACAAACGCAACAATCTTATCTTCATCACCCGTTTTACGAAAGACTCCTCTTTTAACTCCCATAGCCAATTTATCATCAGCAACTTGGGTGGTTGCAAACGCTTCAATTGGAGTTCCATTTGCATTGTTATGAAGTTGACCTGCGTCGATCATATCCAACTGCGGCGGTAAAAAGTATTGATCTTCGTTGATGTTAAGAGCATCACATACTGCTTGGCGATGCTCTTTTAGATCATTTGTGCGTTGATCTCCAGTTGCACTGCAATCACATTCAACGGAAGTAATATGCAGGTCGATCTGTCCAAGGCTAGTGATTTTGGGCATATCGATACCAGCTTTGTTACAAAGATGCTTACCAAATATTCTTGGGTACACCATCAAACATGCGGCATCAGGAATGGTAAGATTACCAATCTCCTTATCCTCATCACTCTGCAATTGAGCTTCCTTTGGTGTCGCGAAGTTGAGGATTTGGAGGACACGCCAGAGGTAAGTTGGGATCTGGCCAGTATTGCCGTTAAAAGCCGCCTTCTTCAACAGCTCATTCAATTGCTTTTTCGAATCTTTAATCAAAGGCTTGTAATCGTCATGGAGGAGATTCTCTTTAACGACACGCAAAGTCAACTCTATCCGCTTCCTGAGCCAAATTTCGTATTCGTTCGGCTGGATGAGAGAAAATAGACCAACGCACTCCTTTATGCTTGTATTTGTCAATGGACCCCGACCCAAAATCTTCCGCAATAGCGATTCGTCCGAATGAGAAAGAGAGCAAAGGCCCATCTTCTTTGGGTTGACATCCATGTCTACGCAGCATTGGTGGCGTTGGAGTGAATTCAATGCTGACAATGACAGTTGAAATTCAAAAATGAATCCTCACCACGTTTCGAATAATCAAACAACAGCAACAGAATGACGTTGAGCGAATCACTACAAATGAGCAATTGTCTGGTTGGACGGTGGATGAGGACAATGCTTTAGGCTAGACGGAGCGTGGTATCATTGTTGTTAAGCAGACGGATTCTTTCAAGAATTGATCAAGGTGAGTGTTCGTTTTAGTGAGCAATTATTTTAAAATGTGGGCGAAGAGAGTGAAGAAGGTACTATTGTATTTATGTTAAGTGTAAGCTACCCCTAAAACAAGAGGACATTTTCCATCGACCAAATAGAAAAGAGATGGGCCTCGGTTGACAAGTATGTTGTCATCAATATCTCCTGTGGAACTTTCTGCCTTAGTGGCTCATCGAGGATTTCATTGCCCACGAGATGGGAGCTCAAGACGTCCATTAGAGAACAGTCTATCTGCATTTGAGCTGGCATGGGCTGGGTAAGCACAAACTCCTTGTAAATTGATTACTGGCGACACATTGACACTATCTTATACCCATCATTTACCATGCCTATCATAGTGGAGTCCAACTTTGCGAATGTGACGTTGCTCTCACCAAAGATGAAAAGCTAGTACTTGCGCATGACGAGACTTTCTCTCGCTTGGCGTTGAATCCTACATCACAGTCGTCTCAGATGAAAGTTGGAGATTTGACGTTAAAAGAAATTATCAGCCTTACGTTTAAGAGTGGCTCTCGGCCACCACTTCTCATCGATGTTCTCACTAGTGCACGAGCATTGGAATCGAATTGCAAGCTCGTTATTGAGATTAAACCAGGCAACATTGAAGCCTCTACAGCATTGGTTCGCCTTTTTCGTCACCACCCCGACTTAATCGATAGTTGTGCAGTTGTCATGTCATTTGATGCATTCATCATGCATCGGCTCAAATGTGAATTGAATGATCTCAGTTCTTTTTTGGGTTATGATTCCAATATGATGCCTCAAGTGCTTTTGCTAACTGTCGCCGAACAGCCTCAGAAGCACTACGAATTGTGGCTGAACATTTTAGATCCTTCTCCAGTTCACTCTTGGCTACAGCACGAAAATAAACCTTCACTGGACGGAGGTATGCCACTTGGTTCTTTATTTATGTTGCATATCTCCTTACTCTAACAATATTTGATACTTCCACTTCATATGCAGTTTACCTTCAATATCAGCCTGAAATGTTAGAGCCAGCAGGCATGCAATCGCTAAAAGATCTGAGGTGAGTTATTAAGGTGTGCTCTCTAAAAAAATGCAAAACAGCGAACTTACCCACACATCTTCACCCGTAAACATTTAAATATATTATTGAAATTAAAGCAAGCAATACCGTGTAGGAGTTTGGGGGTATTATAAGAAGGATCCAGATGATTACAAAACAGCAAAGCATCTGATTAGCTGCGGAGTCAGTTTTGTGAACACCGATCTTCCACGCACGTTCAAGTTGGAACCAAAAGAGCACAGGATGGCATTATACTAGAAAAATTATATATGCACTACTAATAATTAGACTAAAATAGCGAGAACATGAAATTCACAATTGTAGACTGGAAGTCCTCACAACCATCCTCGGTTAAACATTGAGGATAGTGATTACATTTGAGAAACTGCCCATTGTTATGTTGAGGAGCTGAGTTCAGCATTCGAGGTTGCTTCCACGGCTCCTCCGTAACCTGTATGGTCATCAGAGCTACATGCTTGGTCTTGAAAGTATTGACTTTCTGATGATGATTGTATATCAGATACATCCATTTGAGTATCTTCCAGTTCAGCTCCAGTACTATTTGTTGTGTGTATGCCTTCAAAAGGGTTTCGATTGGATAAAATTGGAGTCGAAAAATACTGAATATCACCAGTATCTTCTTTGGTGTAGAACGAATCAGAGTGTACTTCAATCACATCCACTGAGCCTGTTTCAGTATCAAGGCTTCCCAAAGATGAATCACTGGTTGTGCCATCGAAACTAGACCCAAAACTTATTACTATATCATCCGAGTCAATTGTTGCGCTAAGGCTGCTGGCATCATTGTCATTGCTTGTGTCATTGATACCAAGACTACTCAAATCATTGACATCTGTGTCGATTGTATCATTCAACTGATTTATTGGGCTTGACGATGATGAATTATCAACATCTTGGCCTCCAGTTTCTAAAGTTGATGCACTTTGATTGACTGTTTTGAGCTTGTCAGATGCCATTTGCTGTTCATTCTTATAAGTGCGCACTAGCTTTTGATTCTTCAATATTTTTCTCATCATCGAATATACCAAGACACCGCTGATGACCCAAAAGATACAAGCAGCCAATAGGCTAGATGCCCCACTTGAAATTTGGCAGCCGTGTCGTTTGCATAAATCACTATCAAAGAACATGAGTGTGCAACACTGGAAAAGATATGACACCATGAACAGCGATGCAACCGACCGATATCCACCAGATGCCGTATCAAGAGATCGAAGGTAAAGCTCTTGTTCTCTATTCTTCTTCGCAGTGTAACAATGACATTTGTATAATTGGCGAGCTTGCTTTATTTTGCCATTGACTCGTCTAACTCTTGACACAATCAAAACGACTAAAAAACAAGCCGCAGTCACTCCAAACAAAGTACCAATTAGTAGAAAGGCACGAGATAAAATCCATTTCCGGTCATCGACGTCATAGGAAGAGAAACGAATTGTTTGGCAAAACCAATAGTCTGATGGCATTTCATTAAGCACCGCATCGTCATCTCGATAAGGAAAATCTGCGGACATCAAACCATCATCCCAATACCATTCATCGTCAACATATGTGCCTGTGTCTTCTGTCGTTGTCGAGAATCTGCTCAGATAAAGAGCCCGTTCCAAATCGTCAAATGTATGAGAGAGCACACTGTCGATGTCACCGTATTGAATCTCATATACGATGTTCGGTTTCAGACCACATACCTCCCAAGATGATAGGCCGATGGAAGATACATTCTTGGTGAATATGCTAATATCTATTGGCTTTGATAAAATCGCAAAGTCGGTGGATACATGCGTCTGAATTGAGAATATGGTTGCCATGATAGAACAGAATAGAGCAAGATATAGCAGCAGATGTTGCAGCAATTTGACTTTTAGCAATGATTTGCAATAGATGTCATTCTTCATTATCTCCTCGATTGTCATCCTTGTTGGAATCGTGGCGAGGATTGAAACCATCATATCGCCCCACCCTGATAGCGCAAGCATCATTTAAATGGCATAATACTGATTACGACATCTGCTTATTGCAATGAGAGCTTCTACGCACATCGCATCATATCTATCATGGCACAATCAATATTGACAAAGAAAACCGGCGCGATCTGTTTGACAGAAGAGCCACATTTCACTTTCACAGCGGAATTGATACAAATTTTGGCGGGCTGGGAGACTTTTCTTAACGAACGCTTTCGCTCACGCTCCCATGATATTCCATCTTCCATCTTCCATCTCAGCATTCAGCATATCATCGTTGTCATGAAATTACATATCACATCTCTGCTGATACTATTGACAGAGTTCATTCCAGCGGCATCATCTGATACGGGATTTGCATATCCATCCCGTTTACTAGCCAGGAGCAATCACCCCAAAACATTCACCCCATTTACTTTCGCCACGGGTATACGTCGAACGAGACCTATCCGCAGCTACGTCACAACATTAACATCATCTTCTGTACACGATGTACAGCATATCACCGAGCAAGTCATTGAAGAATATGAACTAAATGGTAGATTTGAGAGATGGAGTTTTCTACAAAAGCTACTGGAAAATGAGTTGCCTTTGAAAGACATTGAACATGTTATGTTGGCTGTTTTTCATAGATATTTAATGCACGGACCAAGTTCAGGTGCAATAGATGAGGCAGAATTAAAGACGGATGATAATGAGGGATTGCCTTCGCCTGTTCTGGATGACAAGATGAGAGAGTCGATAGAAAAAATCATCCATAATGTGTTAGATATCAATGATAATACAGATGGAGCAGAAAGTCGATTTCTACATTTATTTGTTCAGCCATCAATCGACTATGAATTGGAGACACTGATGGGGACACTACTTAAAAAGACAGATGAGCCTTCATCGACAAATGACATCAACCCACAGGCTAATCTTATCATCAATCAAATAGAGCAACTGCTGCCGGATCCCATCGAAGAAGAAGAGGCTCATAAGAGTGCATGGGATTTGGTCATGGAATTATATGGAAGAGAGGCAGTCAAGGTTAGAGAGGAGGCGTTGGGACGCAATTATGCTTCCAATGGAGGTTTAAACAAGGAAAATCTGTCGTGGAAGACACTCTGTTGTATTGGGCGAGTATTGATTCATTATGACTTTTTGACAAAAGGGATTCTATCTAGTAAACTTTAGTTCAGAAGCGCAACCCTGTGATACGGTAGATCCTTTCTCATATGTATCTACATAACCCTGCAAGTTATTTCTGATTTGGCGCTTACCTCGATTTGGATTAGCTGGATGGAAAAGTAGTTAATTAAAATAAGACTTGTATTTCAACTAAGAATCCGGGAAATGCAAGTACAACAAATGTCTGGCAAATTATTTAAGTCTTCTTTTCACAGTCAATTCCTCAGCTGCAATGATATTACCAGTCAAAAAGCTCTGACTCAAAATGGATATGATTCTTTTTGGTGTACTCTGCAAGGGTCTCAGAAATTCGTTTTGACCCTCCACAATAAAACGCAGCCCAGTGTTTGCGCTCCTCTGGTGTCATGTCACTCAAATTTTCAACGTTTGACAATAAACTCGTTCGCTTGGATGCAATTCTCTGTAACATGCTCGTTCTCCTGCTTTTCCTTCTCTGTTGCGTTCCACGAAACGTAGATGTGGTTTTAGTAATGATGGTTGACACAACTTCCTCCAAAGAACTCGGGCGTTTCTGATAAATGACTATGTTGCCTGTATGACGCATTCGTTTCAACTCACTGTTCGAGAGCTTAGTATCTTTCCCAGTATAATAAATGACAGCCATTGTCGCATCAGTTGAGATGAGAGGACAAAAGAATCCGAGCATTTCTGGACTACGGACACTCCAAACTAGCACCTTAGTTCGGGAATTTCCCTTGTATTGACCCATCACACCAAGAGCCGGAGTAATTCCTATGCCGGTTGCGATAAGAACTAAACTAGAGAAATTGCTCGCAACGGAATATGGGCTGATGTAAGGACCGCGTACCCAAACTGACCTCAGCTGTTTTTGCCGGCTGACATCAGAGTAGACCTGCTTCGTCCAGTCTCCGCCAGGAGCAATAAAGACCTGGGTGGTGTCATACTGGGAGCGAAGTTCTTCACGTGCTTCTTGTAAGACTAAGCTTTCCGTTTTATGACCTTTATGGGCGGTAACTATAGCTTGATTGATGAAACTCTTCAGATCGGTTTCCAACATTGGTGCTTGCCTCTCTCCCTCAAGGTCCAGGTCTAGATCCTCCCTTTGCGTTGATTCCTCTCCTGTAGATGCAGTCATCAAAGTATCAGTAGCTTGTGCACAAGTCATTGGTGTACTAAAAAGCTTGAATGAACCTGTTGTTGTTGCCATTTGTTGCAGTTCACTATCACATGCAGTGCCATCAACAAGGGTAATCACATTAAAACCTTTTTCATAGGCGGTTCTCATGGTAGACTCGACACAACAGTTAGTAAGAAAGCCTCCGATAATGACTGTCTCCTGTCATGATGAGATTTTGTTCGCGACAAAGTCAGAGGGAGTAAAGCAACATGAATTATGCACATTAGTACGTCTCAAAGTTTTATGTTTTTTCTGTTCTGATCAGATATCCTGTTGGCAAGCGCAACTCCCACCAAAAAAGTGACGTGGTTTGCGAAGTTTCTTAAGTGTCTGTCCGTCTCATGTACTTATATTGATTACAATACCAAACTTCTCCAGTATTTCCTGAAGATCGGTGCCTATGAAGGAATCAAGGCCCACCTTTCCATCCACAATATGATCTCCCAACTATATTTGTGAATTTAGAGTAAGTCGGAGCCGCTTTAAGATCATTTCAATTGTTTCAGCTTCAACATACCTTAGGTGCGTGACTTGAAATAATTTCAGCCCCCCATGTTCCTCTCTGAAAGAAATTGCCGTCATGATAGGCTTTCAACACTCCTAGATTCATGTTCGGATTGGCTGTTTGGCTGTCAAACACAATGGGCGCGTGAATCACATGAGCACCAACACTTCTGGCCGTCACCAGCAAATCAGCAGTCTTTTTAATCATATCATTGGACTCCATTATGTCTTTCACTTGGTCATAGAGCTTACCACCCTCAGATGCAAATTCATTTTGCGCCTCAACCATGATCACAGCTGTCTTCTCTGGTACCACCGGTCTACCACCAGCACCACCTACAATAACTCGAGTTTGGTTAATGTTATATTTCTTACGAAGAGCACCATCCACACCTTCTTCTGTCGCCTCGCGAAGATAAATACTGAACGGATGCCATTCATTTCCTCCATTGGAAAGCCAGGGTAAACGAACCTTGACATATTCACCAGAATTACCCTTAAATCCATTCTATGAAATTGAAATTACATTTAGATACGTGCTGTAGCATGTCCTTCAAAAGGAAAGTCAACAAACAGCAACACTTACCGGATTGCGCCAAAGCATTTGCGCCCCACCATTATTCGGGAGGGGGGTAAATTCCACCAGTTCAATCCGATAGGTACGGAAAACATAACCGTAGAGATAATCAAGTGACCACAATCCACTTGGTAAGGCAAAGGAAAGAAAATTAGGCCTCGCCTATTTGGTGCAGAATATATTGAAATACAAGATTTTCAATTCATACTTACCTGACGAACAATGAAATTACCATGCACCTTCTAGTATGAAAACAAAGCGAGACTTGTAGAAGTAGGAAAAACCAATGAAGAAGAATCCTCTTCTCAAACGGCAACTTGACTTTCTTTGCAAAAAAGGACATGCTAAAGACGACCAATAACATTGATAGAATGGCAATCACTCCGGAAAGCCCGACTCGTTCCAAGATGAGATACTAAGAAAGAAAAGGACACAATCATATACTCATGATGTGAGCAAGGTAGTGAATTTTGAATACTACTAAGGCAACCCGTTGCAACTTCTACCAACTTACCATTTCACTGCGAAGTATCCAACGAATGACATGCCCGATAGTGTGAAGGATAGCCAACACAGCATAACCCGCACCAGAAAACTTGTGGACTTCGTGGAAGTGTGGGAAAGGGAAGTTCATGCTGCAATATGTATTTGACAATACATGACTTGTGTTGTGCATTTTGGACCAAAAAGTAAATGCCATAAATATGTACCCTACAAATGCTGTGAGTCGGGAAATGGCAATGAGAACAATTTGAACTACTCCCTCTGAACAGATCGTCTTGCGGGGACATATTTCAGGTCTTCCATCATCCTCGTAGGTAAGAGCCCCATCCGTCCAAAGAAGGGCAGGATATTTTGCTCTATAACCAGGAGGGAAGAGAATGGCGGCTGCATACCATGCGACTAGGAGGCTCGGGATGCCTAAGTATATCAAGTAAAACTTGGCTAGAGGACCCATAAGAGGATGCTCCTCCTCGGCTTTATCGAGTGGATGTTGCTGCACTAGTATTGACTGATGCCCATTTGTGTGGGTAGCTTTAGATTCATTTCCAGATGGAAGAGTTGCAACTGGAGCAATAGCAACGTCATCATCAGCTCCTTCTGTTTTGTGCTTTGGCAGCTCATTGTGTTTCTTGACTGCTTCAACTTCTTGTTTTGTGGAAGCCTCGTTATGTTTTATTGATGCATCGTCTGGCAAAATAGAGAGAATATCCAGACGGATTTTGTAGCCATCATTGTGGTCACCCATCTCATCTCTCATCTCAAGAGCAGCAGGGTATCCAACCGATTCACCAAAATGGATTGTGAGTGGAGGTCAATGGATCCCTTGGATCTCCAAGACAAATGCTGTTGTGTCTGCACAGGCGAGTGTAAATTGCAAATAATGTCCTTGGGGATGATTGATCGGGTGGATGGAGAGTGAGGACCCATGGCATCCCTAGCGGTAAAAATTCATCAATAGTGATATTCGGACTCTATTACCACCATTTAGCCACTAACTAGCTCTACTTAAGGGTAATTTATTATCACTATAGTGATTTCCATAAGTGTTTACCATCCATATTTTCTTACCAAAATGACCATAGTGTTTAGTATGGGAGTACTAGACGCACATACATACTCTATCTATACTATAATATGTGTAAGGTATGTACACTTACGTGAGATGTACTACTAGGGGTGCTCCTAGTTGTATGGTAAAAATTCATCACTATAGTGATACTGAAATTCACTTACCACCAGCCTATTTTTATCCAAATAGACTATAGTGATGCAAGACACTAGTTACCACCAAAAATTCATACCCATAGTGTTAGTTAGTGAATTTAACTAGGATGCCATGGGTCCTGGAGAGTGCATGATGTCGATCTATGTCGATCTATGTCCGTCGATCGTCGATGCAGAAGCAGAACTCCCCACTCGCGTGGTGTACTAATTCCTATGTGATAATCGTCAATAAAGAGGTACCTTCACTTATTTCACTTGTACATCCTAGATACACTAGAATGAAATAGTTGTAATGCTGTTGTCTAAACAAACAAGTAACCTTTTGTATGGAACTGTTGCACAACTGAAAGTATTGGTCCATAACAACTTACTTTTTAAATTACCATAATGGCAACCACCTCATTGTCTTTGAAGCAGCAACTGGGAGAATGCCCAATCCGAAAATATAACCAATAAACTTCCCATAACCACACTTGTTGTAATTACTTTCGGAACACCTCTTGGTGTTAGATCAGGATCACGCCTTGCCGACATTTCTGCCACACTCATAATAATGGACATGAATACAATCGATTTAATCAAGTGAAAACATATAGGATGGGTGGATATTTCTACCATGGAATCTACATAAGAATCGGAGAAGGTACACCGAACGTCTAAGAATGAAAAGATTGACTTCGTGAAAGTGCCGCCTTCATGTTCGTACCACGAGTTGACGCCACGAAGTCGCAACGGTGTAGTTATCGACTTCCATACCTCTGTCCGATAATCTGCCATGTTCCCTATACCATACAAAGGTCCAATGTGTGCTCCTATTTCCACAGCCAATGCGGTACCTGCCATAGTCAAAAGCGGAGAGGCAATCCAACTGGCCGCTAAGGATGGCACGAGTGTCCATACCATTGGTGAAATACCCAATGTCAAGAGTAGCTTGTTCTGCGACGTACTCTGCATAGTGGCAACTTCACCGCTGTAACTCCCACCGATTCGTCCACTAAGGAGCAGTGCTGTAATCAAAGGGCCGATCTCCAACACAAATAATTTCGCCATTCCTAATGCGTAGAGTGTCGCCTTCGCCGGTGGTATAGTTTCGTCTAACATGGATCTCACTTTCATATTAATCATCATTGTGTACATTGGATTGACCTCCTCTTCTCCCGTGAATATTTGAATAATGGGTTTGACTTCCTTGCTAACGATAGAAAGTACTGTGTCCGTGACATCGACTCTGCGTAATATGTCCGCCGATAACATGGATATGGCAAGTCCTGCCGCCAAAAAGGTAAGCAAGATGAGTGGTAGTGAATACAGGAAGTAATCCCATACTTTGAGCGTGAATCTTTCAATTGCATCTTTGCCATAGGTAGAAGGATGTTGTATATTCTTGCTACGTTTGACATCGGCATCATAGTCCGATCCACGTCTTGTCAGTGTCACGGTCCTGACAAGTGGATTCATTTCTTCCACCACCGATGATGCTGATGAACAAGTAGTAGTTGCATGCTTACTTTCTTGCGACAAAGCCTCATCCTTGGTAGCTTTCCCCATAACGACGTCCACAACCTGCGGTTCATGCGAAATCAACAGCAAGGCAGTTCCCTTCTCTTTGCGCAACCTCTCCAATTCTTTCGCCACACCCACCGCCGTTATCAAATCCAAGCCCGCAAATGGCTCATCCAACACAATCACATGTTTATCTTGTGCTATTTGCAATGCCAAGGATGCCCTCCGTGCCATGCCTCCCGATAATTCACTGGGACGTTTACATCCATCACGTAAATAATCCAACCCTACCGTTTCCAATAATCGTTTGATCGTGGCTTGTTTCTCCGACTCGGATAGCGAGGATGAATGATGCTGAGACGGACAGTGTTCCAATGCGACGCATACGTTTCCCGCGACTGTCAAGGAATCCAAAAGTGTGGTCTGCTGGAACAACATTCCGACACGTGCACCCTCGGCGATGGAGCTATCCCAGCTGCAAGTAGTAACATTGATACCAAGTGTGCTTTGTAACATTGCATTTGCAGAACGCGAGGGGAGTAACCCCGCTATGTAGTTGGCTAATGTTGTTTTACCAGCGCCCGACGGACCGGCCAGGTGTAGGCACGAGGAAGGATACAAGGTGAATTCGACGAATGGGTTGACGAAGGGGCATTTGGCGGGGTCTATGTTGGTGGCTCGGAATTCCAGGATGGGTTTGTTCTTTGTTTTGGATGGCATTGTTTATTGTTGACGGTGAATAGACTGCGTTGAACTGGACGACACGTGGAAAGTGTGACGGGGAAGATTTTTCCTGGGAGGATGATAGATGATGATAGAAGATGATAGCACAAAAAGTGTAAGGTAACTATGTCAGTTTGCAAGAGATACGAGTCGATGTCAGGCCGAGGAGCAGGCGAAGGCGTATTTGCTGGATTAGTTTTGTTGCTGCAGGTCGTCGACGGTGCTATTTTTCGCATTGTCGGCAGCGGGGCCACGGGCCACGGGCACAGATTGATATCAAGATTTTTTTAAATCTTAGTTGTATGTCTAACCAGAACTTTTTAAGATTCTTGTTGTTCATAAGTGTCCCCCCTTTTTTCGTTTTTTTGATTTTACAGGTATTTCTACGTTATTCTTATTACTGTACCTTTGCTTAAACCATTTCAAGTTTTGACTTTTTTAGG
>JALLPH010001090.1:0-12356 GCA_036939855.1 Cyclotella choctawhatcheeana
TGCTGGACTGTCTCAATGTCTCATTATGGATATATTGAATGATGATATGCAGTTTAGATTAGGATGCTTATCCAGCAAGGGTCTCCATAGGCTGGGGTTTTGGTTAGGGTAACTTTTGAGCCCGGGGATGGGTGGAAACTTAGGGAATGAGAATGCTCATATTTTTGATACTATAATGTAGACAACTCAGTCGACTCATTGGGAGAGGACTAGATACTTTTTATCCAGTCCCATCCATGCATTCGGTTGTTTCTTCTGCAAAACCACTCTCATGCTCCATTATGTCTGTGCACCCATCTTTAGCTTTAGCGGCAAGATTGAGGACCTTTCTCGGGTTATTGCTCGGTCAGTGAAAAGGGTTGCCCGCGGAAGAGAGCTTCCGTGAGCTTACTGCAACCCTTCCTGTGCTCTTTGTATAGTGCTGGTGCATTTTCTACTGGATTTCTAATCCCAAGTCCCCCTTATTGCTTCAACCCACCAGCACCAGCAAAATAAGTGTGTTGCTTGCAGGTCAGCATCCACTGTTTAACCGGAAGGAAAAAGTTATGATTGCTTGCAGGTCAGCATCCACTGTTTAACCGGAAGGAAAAAGTTATGAATGGCACGTTTAATCGGATCAAAGAGTAAAAGTATCTCCATTGGCCCCTTCAATGTTGTTTCCCCTGTGAGACGCGCTCATTATCTGTCCATCACCTCGGCTATCATCTCTCTACACAGCACAGACACAGTTCCTAGAGCCATACTAGATAACGAGCCATTTTACTGCAACCCTTCCTAGAAGTGCTGATGCACTGTCCACTGGATCATTTCTAATCCCAAGTCCGCCTTATTGCTTCAACCCACCAGCAAAATAAGCGTGTTGCATGCAGGTCAGCATCCATGGTTTAATTGGAAGGAAGAAGTTATGAATGGCACGTTTAATCGGATCAAAGAGTAAGTTATTATACCAGAGATAAGTGATCTCCATTGGCCTCTACATTGTTGTTTCCCCTGTGAGCCATGCTCATTATCTGTTCATCACCTCGGCTATCATCTCTCAACAGTTTTTCCTAGTGCCATAGTAGATAACGAGCCTTTCCGTGTCACCAAAGCACTAGCTTTGCAGTCTAAGATGCTAAGGGTAAATATATAAGCTCTTCTCTAGTGTTATTTTCTACAACAAATATGAATGATAGGCACTCCCATGTGCTCTACCCAGTATACGGCCCTACAGTATACCTTCCTCCTATCCGCCTGATGTTCATTGTTATTGCATGTGCTCCCCTCCTATTTTGCCCATGTCCATTCCGTCCACATGTCTGCCATTATTCCATTCTGCCATTAGTATCGTTCACGCCAGGTCTGCCATCCTAGCATGGCAGCCCCTTCGTCAATAAGTGGTCGCTGTGCTCGACGTTTGCGGCTACCACGCATCAAGAGTAAATTGGACCTGACTACTGCCAATCCCATCCTCGCCCAAACATATGCCACCATGTATGAATATTCCTTATTCCACTTCCATGTCAGTCAGCTCGCCAGCTTTCTTTCGGCCTGCCTGGTCTCTCAACCAGCCATTCCATCAACCGAGTATACAAGTGGAGTGAAATCACTATACAAGTGGAGTGAAATCACGGCGCCTCTCAAGGCATGGAGCCAAATGCTTTGCCTTTTTGAGTTTTTCACACTTATTAGCAACCTTTTGACACGTGTGCCATGAACCTACGATGACCGCATTTCTCCGTATTTTCAGGGTATCAACCGAAAATAGGCCTCAACCGGTCATTTCGGCGAATCTCACTCGCCAATCCTGATTCACCGGAAGGAAGACCCGGACGATCCTCTTGCTAGTAGTCAAAATAAGGTGAGAAATGACTGTTTTATACATTTTTTAACGCATCGAGTATTGATACTATATACTATCCACCCAGAAAAAATTGCTGTCCCACCGACACTGATAGTTACTATTGAAGGGACAGCAATTTTTCTGGGTGAATTGGACTAATATTGACTGCGTTAAAGAATGTATGAAATTACACTCCGGCCACTCGACTCCTACCGGAAAGGTATCCGACCTGTTCCCTGCACATGTGAATTCCACAACTTGACAGATTGGATGTCAAGAGATTGATCTTGGATGGAAAAGCTATGACCAATGACAGCTAGTGGAGGCAGACGGGCATGGCAGATTGGCGAAGAGAGCAAAGAGTGGTATCATTATTTTCGTAGATACCATAACATACTATACCTTTGCAGGTTCTGGCGCGTTCTGGTTTATTTACTTTGCAAGTTTCTCACCGGTACATGTGGCAGCCAGCTGGGAACCAACTGGTGATTCTTTGGATTGAGATGATGGAAATTTTTTGTGCGACATTGAAAGGATTGCATTTGTCAAAGGTTTGTTTTAATATCATACTAAATTAACGTTACATATTTATTTATGCCCGAGTCTCTTCAATTAGACTACTCTTGTAGCCCTCAAACAGATCATCAAAAGTTGTCAGCTCACCATCAGCTGCTTCCACCTTCACTCTACCATTCGCCACAGTCCACATCTCCCTGGCACATCTAGACATGAACTCCTGATTATGAGAGACTGTTACCACAGCGCCCTCAAATTTTTCAATAGCAGCAGCAAGGCTATCCAATGACTCTGAGTCAAGACTGTGACAGAAAAGAGGACTGTTAGAGGGGCAAATGGAGAATGTAAATAAATGTTGTGCTTTTTTACTCACTGATTTGTAGGCTCATCCAGTATTAAAATATGTGGCTCCTCGTACATAACTGTAGCAAAGGCAAGTCGTGCCTTCTGCCCTCCACTAAGTGTACCGATCTTTTGTAAAGCAAGCTGACCTACTAATCCAAAGCTACCGAGGAATTGCCGTGCCTCCTGTTCATTTTTGGCGTGATGTTGTTGCAGGAAGTACTCTACAGGTGTGATGTGCAGATACGACCCAAGATGTTCAATATGATGCTGAGAAATATGAGCTATCTTGACACTGGGATGACTATAGAACTCTCCTCCATTTACAGTGAGGTTGCCACTCAATATATTAAGTAAGGTACTTTTTCCTGCTCCATTTTTTCCGACGATGGCGATTCGGCTGCCGTGGGAAACGTTCAACGTTACATCTTCAAGAAGCCAGTCCTTTGTTCCGTCATAGCGGAACTTGCATCCATCCATGGTAATCATATTCGTCCCTCCTCCTCGTAGTGGCGGAGCTGCTGGGAATTTGAAGTTAAGTTGCTGTTTCTTCTCACCGAAATCAACCGCCTCATTTGAAACAAATGCGGATTGCATGCCTCGCGCATTTGTGTAGTTGGAAAATATGTGCCCAGCACGATTAGCCCCTCCTTTCTTTGTATTGCCCTCAGCTAAGAGTTTGAATTTCTGTCCGTTTTCGCTATATAATCCTATGCGACCTAGCTTCTTTTGGCGCTCGGCAGCTTGCTTCATTTTGTTGTCGTCCCGATGCTTGCTGTTGGCCATGCTACGCTGCTTCTGGATGAACTCTTTTGCTTTCTTCTCCTGCCTTGCCGCAGCGTCTGCTTTGCTACAGTTTCGTTGCCAGGTTTGTAATTCTCTTTCATGGTATGATGTATAGTTGCCTAAACAGATGCAGAATTATGAGACACTTTGACAATGAGACAAATGAACAGAGTTTCTATTAAGTTACTCACCAACGTGGTATTTCAGCTTGAGGTCCTCAAACTTTATCATGTCAGTGCAAATTGAATCCAGAAAATATCCATCATGTGAAACAACAACAGCAGTCATATTCTTATCAACCAGATACGATGACAAGAATAAGACAGCGCTTAAATCCATATGGTTGGTGGGTTCATCTAATAATAATATGTCTGGCTCTGAATACAACGCTGCCGCCAATGCAAGTCTCATCCTCCATCCACCACTCAGCTTATCTCCTGGAGTCTCTAGCATAGACTCTTTGAATTGCAACCCCTTTAATATCTTTCTTGCCCTGCTATCAAGCACCATCCACGCTCCAGTATCAGAAGAGGACTTTTCTTCATCGCTTCCGTTAAGTTGTTCAAGCTCTTCATAGAGTTCTGCCAATCTATCAGCGGCACTCTCAATATCATCAGGCGATGCATTGCTGTCCTCAAGTATAGCTTCAAGCTCTGCAATATCATCTTCCAAATTTTGTCGTACTTTGTCTTTCTTTGCTCCAGTGCCAATGGCTTGCATACATTCAAGGGCAGATTGCGGAGTCCCAAGAACCTCCTGCTCCACCAAGGTACATGAGAGGTGCATTGGCCAACCAGGCACACTTCCTGCTGCAATGCGCTTAAGTAAGGTTGACTGTAAAAGAGAATATGATGGAATACAAACGTGCAAGGTTATATGCATTACACAATACACTAGAGAACCACGGCACATTGCAGAGTAGCTCACCTTTCCCACACCATTTTTCCCCATCAATCCATACCTGTGTCCATGCGAAATAGCCAAATGTGTCTGACTGAGCAAATCTCTGCCCCCAAAACCCAGCGTCAGATTCTGAACCACTGCGTCTTTACCTCGATACGTGCCCAACCCTCTATTCACTCCTCTTCCACCCGCGCCTCTTCCTCCCCATACAACTTCCTCTCCAGATGCTTCTGCTTTAGACTTAATATCCTGCCATACAGAGGCGTAATCGTCTATATCTTCTAGTTCCTGGGCTGATGCTGCATTTATTTGGGCTACTTTGGTTTGCAAATCCATTTCCTCGTTCGTTTCTGCCTTCTCATCGTTGTTGCCGTTGGACTTCTTGCTGTGTTGCTTGTGTTTCCGCTGTCGTTGCATTTTCTTCTCTTGTTTCCTTTGCAATCTGGCTGTCTTGCGATCCTTTGATGAATGTGATGCTGTTGGGGTGGTTACGTCATCGCTCGAATTTGATGTCGATGAGTGGTCATCTTCGCAAGATTGATCATCAACAGTATTTTCGTGTACTGCACGAGCTATGGACGATGGTTGCGTTAGCGATTGCAACGGAGGTGATGCCATAGATGCCTCAACAGATTTCGACGGTGCGAGCGAGTTCACAAACCTCTCAACGACAGCTCGATCCTCTACCCCAAGCAACGATTGGACCGTCTCTATCAATCCATCGATATCGTCATATGTATCTTCGTCTTCGAGAATACCGCACAAATAGTCTAGCGTGGTTTCATCGATGGAGTCGGTAGATTCGTCTCCAAAGTTACCGGTAGCAATAGCTGCTCTGATTGTTGCACTTTCTATCATGGTTGTCTTATAATTGACGACTTCGTTTTGTGTGCCGTATCTACCCTATTGACGATGTATGGTACGATGTGAAAGATTCTTCTTGACAGATCCAGTCGTGCCATCACCTCACAGATCCCATCCCGCGGATTTTCACGGGATCGGGAAAATCGAATTCAGAGCTTTCTACTTTCTTTACTCTGTGTATTATTATGAGTGATGATGCAATAAATAATGAAATGTTTGAAAGTAAGGCTAATGACAAATTACATTCATGTAGTACATTCAATCTCGTCTATGTCAGACTTATAAATGCTTATGCATTATCAAGACATCAACATATCCTTGCTTGGGCTGGGGCAGTAAAAATCCCTGTGGAACGCGGCCTATCGTCTCAAACCCGTAGCTTTTCCATATAGCAATAGCCCTATCATTATTTTCCAATACATAATTGAATTGCATAGCTTGATAGCCTTGGCGTTTGGCCTCAGCTAAAGCATGTTCGAGCATGTGACGAGCTACACCTTTCCCCCGAGCCTCAGAAGCAGTCATGAAGCCGCAATTGCAAACATGTTTGCCTCCACCGAGGGCGTTAGGGCGAATGTTGTAAGTGCCCACAGCTTGTCCATTCGACCAAGCAATGAAGGCAGTTTTACCCTCCTTTGTCCAATAGTCTAATGCCTCATCGCGTGATATCTGAGGATCAACTGGGTAGGGTTCACCCAAACGGAAAACGGGCTGTAAAAGTGACCAAATCTGATTTGCATCTGCCTGCGTTGCCTGGGTGAGTTTTAGTTCTCCGCGAGATTCAAAGTAATGATTCTGGGGCTCAACCGCCAAAGATGACTTAAGACGCGTCGTGATGGGTGCAGAAGTAGAGGAGATGGAGCTTAGAGCTCTGTAGATGTTGGAGGATCGCGTGATCAACATATTGGCAATTTTTTCAATACTGAAGTTGTTCTACTGGGTTGATTGACTTTTTTAGGTGGTAGCTCTCTGATCTCTGGTCCTAGATCCTGAATACAATATTATGAGATATCAGATATCTAAATAAACGTTGCCACAAAAAAGAGACAGTCTTGCAATATAATCACTTTTCATAAGACTACACAACCCAAGACAATCTCATCGTTTCAAATTTAATTGCTTGATCAATTATTGAATATATCACCACGTACCAATGCTATGCACAAATTAAAGGCGACTCTTTCATAAGAGCAAACCCAAGACACAGATTTTTGTCGTTTCTTGGCACGACATCAAACCACCAACATTCACTTGGTACATTCGTGAGCTGGTGGATCGTGGTGGTGTAGTGTCAAACAGATCCATTGCACCATAGCCGATAGCCGGTACTCCGGTGTAGAGTAGGGAGGTCTAAGGGGTCTCAGCAACTCACAGCGTCCCGTCATCGTCGAAGACAGAGCAGATGGTGGCAGAGGAGAGAGGCGAGAGGTCTGGTATCTTACCTTTGTGAGTATGAGATAATACATTTAATTAATATCTATCCGGCACGTATATTAAAGGTAACGATCTAACGGAAACTCTATGCGAATCTCTCCACATGGCCAACGGCCAACGGGTTTACAAGATAGTAACACCATACAGACAACAACCCATAATACACCATGTCACTCTGGGACAACGTAGTCGCCCAAGCCTCCACGGCAGTCAGCAAAGCCGCCACAGCCGCCGGCACAGCCACCCAAACCGCCGCCCAAAAGGCCAAACTACACACCGACCTCCTCGTCATCGACCGGGACATTACGGCTCGCAAAGAAAAATTCGGCGTGGACATGTACGCTCACCTCGAACAGATCACGTCCACCCAGGAATTTTACGTGGCGGACGATAAACTAATCAATATTATCCGACCTACGCTTATCAAGGCCCAGAGGGAGGTGGCGGCCTACGAGAAGAAGAGGGAGGCCATGCGCGGACGGGTGAATTTGGCAGAGACGAATCGCAACAGCACGGGGAGTATTTTGGCGGCCGAGACGATGAGTCAAAAACTGTTTAATGCGGCGAGTTTTTTGAGTGCCGGTGCCAAAGAGGCGGCGTGTAAGACCGAGTTGGCCATGTTGGAACGGCAGATTAAGGGGTTTAAGGAAGAGTTCGGCGTGGAGCTTTATCCCGTGTTTCAGAGCATGGAAGATAATGAGGGATGGCTTCCCACGGATCGTAAAGTAAGATCCTTGTATGATGCGGCTAGAGAAGATATAGCGGAGATGGAGAAGAGCAAGGTCGAGAAGAGGGAGCAGATACAGCAATTGGAAGGTGTCGAGGGCAGCGGTTTGACTCCGCCGAGTGTTCCAGCAGCTCAGACGCCTGCGGTGCCTCCTTTGGCAGTCGCAACTCCCGTGGCTACAGCTGTGGGTGCAAATTATCCCACAAGTAACGGACAACAGGCACAATGGGCAACTGCTGACAGCTCGACTGGAGGTTCTTCTTTTGGAAACTCTTACGGATCATCACAACCGGCAACGTCTTATGGGTCATCACAGCCTGTAGCTTCTTATGGATCATCACAACCATCCAACAACGGATATGGTGCACCAACACCATCTCTCAATGCATTTGGAACAATAGAAAACAAAACTCAAGCAGAGAGTACAGGTTTTGGATTCATGCAAAACAGCCAAACTCCAGCTCAAACTTCAACCAACAACATGAGTTTTCAGCCACCAGCTCCTGTCATGGCTCCACAACAACCAACATCTCAATTTCAAAATAGCAATATCAACACAACATCAGTCTTTGATCCTTTTGATGGCTTATCCTCAACACCTCAAACAAACAACGTTTTCAATTCCACCCCTGTAAATAACAATACAACGGCCTTTAATCCTCCAGGACAAATGGCCAACCCAGCTCCAACGGTGAATAAGAATGCGTTTGATCCGTTTGCGAATACGTCGTCCTCATTGAATAATGCTGATATGAATCTATTTAAGTATTAATGCTTGGTTATTGTGGAATGATTGGTAAAACTGATCCATTTTTTGGGCTTGATGACAATAGAGTAATTCTTCTAGAACTGACTCAACCACTGCATTGTTTGAAATGAATTCTATTGTGATTATTGAAATAATGTATTGTAGTAATTATGTTCACTTCACTTCTTTGCAGCCGTATCTTTCCCAGCTCGCATATCATACGTCTTTTCTCTATTTGCGCCACCCTTACAATGCCTATCTTTAAAATACATCATGGCATCATTGGTAGCCGCCGTCAAAGCGCAAAGGACAAACCCATCCATCTTTTCCTTATCCTCGCTAATTTCTTTCTTCTTATTGTTACCCTCCTTCACTTGAAGATACTTACCCGACCCAATGTCCATGGGAGGTTCAATCAATAACGGATGTTCACAAGTGAATATGTCATGGGGCATTTTACGTTTACCCCAAAAGTATCTATCCACGGCGTATCGTTGACAGTAATGTATTACCGATGGGAGGGGATAAGTCGAGTGGTCTGGGTGAGTGGCGAACGGACATATTTGATTGGAGGGTATGTTATGTATGAATCCCCAACCTTCACCTCCCACTCCTGCCGATGATACCATTAGTGAGTCAATTAGGGTGTGTGGCAGTTTTAAGTGAGCTGCCGCTATACAGTATGCATCTTTAATGTGTTTGAAAAAGTAGAAGAAGATTCAAAATGTCCAGAGTGAGCTCAACAATGTAAATGAAGGCACACATGGCAATGATGCATAGTAGACACGTCATGTCACTCACACATTTCCGCCAATAAATGCGGATACTCGGCATGAACCCTAGGAGCAAATTCCGACCATGCATTGGCAATCTTCCACATATCCTCCGCGGTACCAATATATGGCGGCCCCACCGGGTAATATAATTGTCCATCACTCTGATCCACATCTTTCGCCGGACTGTCAGTTCCGGCTATTTCATCTATATTAAATTTTCGCCATTGCGTTCCCAATCCGTAGGTCTGGGCAAATGGAATACCGTGTGATACAATTAATTTCTTCCTATCGGTGTCTTTTGATTGATGCAATGCCTGTTTTCGTCGGGGACTCATTAATGTTTCTCTCGCATTGGAGAAATCATCTGTGATGGGTCTCAATAGTAAAAAGTCCGGATCGCACAGTATCACCACCACATCGGGATTCAACATGATGTTTCTCTTCTCGTTATCATTGTTTTTAATAGCATAAGAATTCATCCCCATAAATTCCGAATGTTCCAAGAAATGCTTCAATCCAAACGGTTTATTAAAATACTTGTAATCGCCCTTGACTTCTCCGGTAGTTGCATCCTTGACACCGCTAAAGTGCGGAGTGAAATGTATCCTATACCGTTCGCTCATGGTGTGCGCTATATGATCGTCGTGCCATTGCCGCACGGATCGGATTTGATCGTCGGTGCATCCGCTGGCGATGCGGGTGATGTATCCCGGTTGGGAGATCTTGTGCGCCGAATGGAAGAAGAGGTAGGATTGCCAGTGTTGGAAGGTGGAACAGTCGGTGGAGAATATGATGTGGAGGGTGGCCCCCGTGGTGGGTGAGGTTAGGGGCTCGTTCGTGGATAATGATGAGATTGACTGTGAGTTCGATGTGTTGATTCTTCGCAGATTGTTGGATGAATTTGAGTTACTAGCCGCCTGTTGAACCTTGGTTGAATCATCGTTGCCAACACTGAGCCAAGCCGACACGAAAAAGAGGGCGGTCCCAATTAGAACGATGAATGATCCAATGGCTCCCTTTGGTATGATAGATAGTACTGGCGAAGACGATTTGGATTTATTGTTTGTTCCATTGTTAAGATTGCCGGGCTGGTATTTATGTGATGTGGCCGTGCCGCTGGATACTGCTCCATCATTATTTGAGGCCTGCTTCCGAGTAGGCCGCTGCATTATTATTGTATCTGTCTCACTTCTTGTGGAATTGGCAGGCTGGCTGTGAGCCCTGTGTATGTGGGCTGTGGCTGTGGTGGAGCTTCATGCTTCATGGGAGCCCCATGGTCTGCCGTCTGCCGTCTCGTCCCTGATTGTGAAGCTCTGTCTGTCGTCTCGTCGCACCCTGTATGTAATTCTGACTCAAATGCCGTTGCGCTACTGCTTCTCATTGGTGTTGCTACAAAATGAAACCATTTCACTGGATTGTATTCCAGCGCATTACATTCAAACTGTCAGATTTGGACAACGTTAACAATTTCAATTATCTCTTGAATCTGTGGAATCTGGAAGCACTTCTCACCAACATAGTTCACCATAAGATTCTCCTAGGACCTGGTTACACCATATGATACCAGCGAATTGGAAGCAAGGCGGCAGATAGTTTGAACTTCTCACCAACATAGTTCACCATAAGAACCTCCTAGGAACTGGTTACACCAGAATATGATACCAGCAATCTGGAAGCAAGGCGGCAGATGGTTTGAACTCCTCACCAACACTTCTCATTAAAACATGAGGTCACCCACAGAACCCTCCCGGGAACTGGAAGCGAACCGACATAAAGACAGGGAACCTACAGGGAAGTTTTGCTACACTTGAACAGAATTGAGACTCTAGCAAAAGAGGGCTGCGCTTCTACCAACACTACCCTCACATCTGCAACCATGGCCTCGCTCGGACCCCGTTCCATGATCAGCCGCCTAGTGCTATCGACCGGGCAGTCATCTCCTTCCTTAGCAGCTCGTTCCGCATCACGCCTCCTTGATGGACGCAAGCCACTCATCCAGCCTGAGGACCAGCAGCCAAAGGGCATCATTGATCAGTTGACAGGAAAGGAGGTTGCTGCAACACACCACAAGCTGGGTGCCGAGCTGCCTAATGTTGATCTGCGACAGGAATTTTCGCCCGAGGACCTTGAGGTTCTCAAGCAAGCTTCTGATGATGCCGGTGGAATCTTGGTCTTCACCAACCAGAGCCCAGACATGACCATCCATGACCACGTTCGTTTTGCCCAGGCCATGGCAGACAGCGACAACACGGTGATTGAGCCACACGCGGTGTCGGCCGGTATGCCGGAGGCTCCAGAAATTCTCCAGATCGTGCGGGAGCCGACAGTCAATGTCGTGTTCGGCGAGAACTGGCATAGCGACAACTCTTTCCATGACCAGGCATGCTCCTACTCAATCCTCCGTGGGTGGGAGGTGCCTCGTCTTGGAGTCAATGATACGTTGTTCTCGTCAACAGAGGACGCATACGATGCACTCTCATCGACAATGCAGAACCTGCTGCTTGACATTAATGCTTACCATTCCGCCAACCGCGCCTATGGCCAGGGCCACTCGCCACTCGGGCAACTCACGTGCTGCAATGGAGAAGACAAATGCAATGCGCTTCCGCGAAGGTGACATGCCGATTCTTGAGTATGATGTACTGCAGCCGCTTGTAACAGTTCACCCAAGGACGGGCCGACGTGGCCTCTTTGCTTCGCCCACATTCACCACTCACATCGACGGGATGAAGCCGCAAGAGTCGCGTGCGATTCTCAACTTTGTCTACCACTGGATTGCGCGTCCTGAGTTCTGCCAACGTGTCTCCTGGATGCCCAATCAGGTGGTGATGTGGGACAACCGATCTCTGTCATGAACCACCTCGGCGTCCAGTACTCATTAACACACAAGATCCGGGCTGCGAAGGCTGGCCTCTTTGAATAGGTGGTGGCAGTATCTCTGTCAAAATATTTGCTGTTTGAATGTTTCATAACTGTGAAGTTGTTAGTAAACACCTTTTATGCAATCCTTTTTTGATGACACGTTATTTTATATCATGTATTTGCAATGCTCTTTCATCTCTATCGTAATCTCACCTCAATGCTCTCGTGAACATATGCCTTCGACTTGTGCTTTTGTTATGGAATGAACTTTCTTTTTTAACTTTTATTAATTCCTATTTTTTACAATGCAAATCATCAAAGCAATTCAGCCGCGGTATTGGCCAAAATCATAACCATTGCTTGGAGCTGCAAACTGCAAAAATCAGACGGATTATGTCTACTGTTTAAAGCTTAATACCTAAAAGAGTGTACCATATTGTTGTTAGATACATAGTAAGTGCGACATAAGCTGACATAAGACATAAACCAAAACCAGAATCCTGCATCCAGCATCCAGCGCACAGTGTTTGAAAAAAGTTCAACTCATGAGTTAGACATAGACTTTTTGGATTGTTC
>JALLPH010001091.1:0-12364 GCA_036939855.1 Cyclotella choctawhatcheeana
AATTCCAATCTCAACCTTATCTATCCATTTGATATACTAATGGTGAAAGATTGGAAAGGTCGAGCTGATGTGAATTGCCTGAATCAGTCAGTACACACTCAATCTGTGTGCAAAATTGGGGATAGGTCAACCCTCAGCTGTGACTCAAAGCTATGATGAAGTGATCATATAGACCAAATTCCAATCTTAACCTTGCATAACTATTTATTATACTATTGGTGAGTTATTGGGAGTGTCAATCTGGTGTGAATTGCTTGATTTGATTGTAATTTGGAAGGGACTCTATATAAGTATAAGCAACAAAAACCTAAAATATTTTCAAAATTTGTGTAGAAAGTACCTTCAAGGTCCGAATCCTTTCCCGATATTAATCTCCAAGTTAAAAAATGTATATAATAATGTATAAAACATGTATAAAATTAAATTTATGCGTGTGCTAAACATATGCACTACTTTGAGTTGCGTGATAAGGTGTTAACTAATTATGCGCTACTATTAGTTGTTGTGTTTTGCATTCTCACCTGCTAGTTATACTCCTCACATCTCACCCCAGACTGTGCCAGGTACTACCTCTGTTGTGGCATGTCTAGCACACCCTTGCACGTTGCCAATGTTTCTATTATGAGATGTGAATTGTAAAAAAGTATCCACTGGGACAATATGAAAATATGTTGTTTGTGTCCACTTCGGTCAAACTAATTTCGTAAGACTTTTTGAAAAGTCTGACAATTTAGTGTCGGTACTCTTCAGCCAAACTAATTGTGCCCCTCTGCTTTCTCCCGTGCCTTCTCTTCGTGTTTGAGTTTTTCGGTCACGTTTTTTGAGGACTGGAGGTTATGGCTTGATCGGAGGTATTAGCTTTGTTGTGGGTGTTGGTCGTTGGCGTTTACACTATCCGGAGCACATGTAATCGTACAGCTCAACAGATGTAGTCTTGATGGCATATCGATGATCTGACGGTTGGACTTTGCTTTGCTCAAGATGTTTGCTTGTGGTTCGTGGTGATGGCTCGGCGGCTCTTGCTTTTCACGTAGATTTGACGAATTCAGTTGTGCTGATGTTCTTCTGCGACGACGTTGATAGCTCTCGTTGATCACGGAGGTCGCTTTACGCTCCGGATAATTAGTTAACACTGCTAAACATAGGCACTACATTGAGTTGCGTGATAAGGTGTTAACCAATTATGCGCTACTATTAGTGGTTGTGTTTTGCATTCTCACTCGCTAGTTACTCCTCACATCTCATCGTTGGTATCGTGATGGATACACAGACTGTGCCAGGTACTACCTCTATTCTGGCATGTCTAGCAGCATGCCAATAGACCAAAATCACCATTTAAAGTGATTTCATAAGTGAAAATAAAGGCCAATAATGACAATTTTTAGCATTTTTTGCCAAAACCAAAAAGTATCTTTCCAGTCAAAATTTTCAGTCAAAAATTTCACCAAATTTTTTGTACATACTCATGCACCCAGACCCTACAATACGGTATGGTTTAAGCCAAATTTGTACCCACTCATTATGACTCGAAAATAAGTTGTGGTGACCATTTTATTGACCAAATTCCAATCTCAACCTTATTTAAACATTGATTACACTCTCCTTGAGAGATTTGAAGGGTTGAGCTGATATGAAATGGCTGAATCATCAGTCTGTACACACTAGCACTAAATCTTGGTGTGATACGTGGGGGGCCTGGAATCAAAATTGTCACCCCCACCCGTGACTCAAAAGTCAGGTTGTTGTGATGGTTGCGTCCAATCCCAACTCTGTCAAAACAATATTACATACTAATGCTGAGAGTTTGGAAGGGTTGAGCTGATGTGAATTGCCTGAATCAGTCCAAAGACACACAATGTGGGTGCAAAAAGTGGGTATGGGCTCAGCCAAATTTGTACCCTCTTATTATGACTCAAAAATAGGTTGTGGTGGTGACCATTTAATAGAAGTGTATACATGTTAAATCATTCCACATAGGTCCTGTATGGTACTGACAATGCCTCTACAGGATTGGGGTATCTTTTGATCACAGCCATGCAATAGAACAAACACCAATTTTATCTTGGCAAATGAAGCAAAACTCAAGGGACGGACATAAAAAAGTTTAATACCGCATGTTAGAGGATCTTAACGTACAATTTTAACCTCAAAAGCTCAATCTGAAAAAGTGTAATGGGCCTTCAATAACCTCCAGACCTCTAGAAAAACCTCTAGAATTGCTCTAATACAGAAAATTTTCTCGTAACTTTCTGTTGATATGCGCGATCACGCGCAATCGTACCCAAACTCGCGACTCAAAAGGGTCATAGTCATGGTCATTCGGACACATGTATGACGTCATTTGTCCGGAATGATGCAAAATGAAGCGCGAAAATGTACAAGAAAAAATCACAGCAGCCCTCTGGTAACCTCAAGACCTCTCGAACATGCGGTTTCTTACTGCTCTTATGTCCGTCCCTTGACCTTCGACCTTCCGGTCAATTTCTTTGTTGAACCTTAATGATAAATAATCAGCAGGCCATTCTCAATAATACTGGCAAGTTTCATGGCTATTGGAAGAAAAAATATGTTGGCACTCCCAGCACCAATGCAACACAATGATCCAACCGAGCATTAATTTTCATCCACATTTGCAACAAGATGAAATTGTTGTAACAACATCAGCTGCTGTGAACTTACATAGACAGAGTACTCAAAATTAATGAGTATGTGGTTAAAGGACCTAGGTAAAGCTCCGTATCAGTGTGAGTGAACGCTAGCCAAAGCTAGTGATGCTAGTGAAACACTACAACAGGGACCTGCTACAAAGTGGAAAGTGGACCCCCCCCCCTGGGTCCACTTTATGAACACTAGCCTAGGTTTTTTTGGGGGGTACACTTTACTATTTGTAATTGGCTAGGTGGCATATTGATGTGTACCATACATCACCCACATAGTGGGTATAGTACACTTCCAACACTAGCCTGCCAAAATTGGGGGCGGGGGTCCACTATCTATCCACTTTGGGTCTTGGACTCTTCCCTGTAGCCTAACGCTATCTACATATCTAGTGATTAAATTTTTCTCAACATGCACGCAAGTGATGCCCTTGATATCTGATCCAATCAAAAATCATAAGAATAGCAGTTTCCTGGAATGATCACAATTGGACTGTTAGCCAAAAAAATATAATAGTCCCACACCAAAAAGATGCATTCGGTGGGATTTGAACCCACGAGTACGAATACATTCGAACTTGAGTCGAACCCCTTAGACCGCTCGGGCACGAATGCGATCCATCGTAGAGCCACACCTTTATATATATATTCTTGCATAATCACTTAAACGGTGTGTTTAAAAAAAAATGAAAGAGCCAGCCAGATGAGACTACCTAAATAAGTCTTCTGGCCTTGTGGTGGCTTGTGTGGCATGTCTACACGATTTTAGAGAGCTCTAACAGCTATCAGGAAGCAAGCTTCACTTAGTTTCCTTGGGTTGCCATCAAAAAACAATTCTATTATTGTTATTGGTTGTACAGGTTAGTAATAATTTACTTTGTACTGCCGTATCTCTCCGGTCAATTAAACAATACTCCAAAAGATGCTCTCTCCAGCACGCAACGGTACCACAACACCACCCCCAAACTTATACTTGTCCGGAACAACCCATGCCTTCTTTTCTAAAGTAATCCTCTTCTCATTCCTTGGCAACCCATAAAAATCTGCACCGCGAAAACTAGCAAATGCCTCCAATTTATCCAATGCTCCTGCCATTTCAAAAACTTCAGCATACAACTGGACAGCGGCGTGAGCGGTATAGATTCCAGCGCATCCGCAAGCACTCTCTTTTCTCATTTGTTCATGCGGGGCAGAGTCAGTCCCCAGAAAGAATTTGTCCGAATCAGAAGTGGCGGCTTTCAGTAATGCCTCTCGGTGGATCTCCCGTTTGAGAATGGGAAGGCAGTAAAAGTGCGGTTTGATCCCTCCCACCAATAACGAATTTCGATTGTATAACATGTGATGACAGGTAATGGTTGCCTTAACATTGTCAGGTGCACTGAGTACATATTCAACTGCCTCCTTGGTAGAAATATGTTCCATAACAATCTTTAATTCTGGCATATCTTGCACCAACGGTTTGATGATTTGTTCAATGAATAAAGGCTCGCGATCGAAAATGTCAACCCCGGGCGTGGACACCTCGGAATGTATGCAGAGTACCATACCCACTTGTTGCATGGCGCGTAAAGCGGGATATGTCTTTTTGACGTCGGTGACGCCCGCATCGGAATTGGTGGTAGCGCCCGCGGGGTAATATTTGCATGCCTTGATGTATCCCGTTTGATGTGCCTTGTGAATCTCTTCGGGCGTTGTGTTGTCCGTTAGGTATAAGGTCATTAACGGTTCGAATGATCCGTGTTTGAGATTTGACGGTAGGGAATTGAGTATGTGATCGCGATACCATAGAGCCCGATCGGTGGTGGTCACGGGAGGTTGTAGATTGGGCATGGCGATGCATCGACCGAATTGCTGGGTGGCGTGTGCAAGGACGGATGGCGTGGACGGTCCGTCTCGGAAATGATGATGGAAATCATCTGGGAGGGTTATGGTTAGTTTGGTGCCTTCGGGCACGGGAGAAGCGGAGCAGGAGGTCGTCATGGTTTTGTAGGAGTCAGAAGTAAGAAGGGTTGTCGTTGTCAGTTAGATTGTTGTCCAGTTTCATTGGCGCCATTTTTGTTTCTAGGGGGCATATCCAAGTTTTGACCACTAATCACGCAGCTTCTTCAAGTGAAAGTGTAGTGTCTAATCGCCCCCCTAACTAACCTAAATGCGCGCTAAAAATCACAATGCGCAGACAAGCCAAATCAAAGCCAGAGCAAAAGCCGCAAACGCAAAGCCGCCAAAGCTCCTCTAGCTCATTCATTTCTACACACTTCAAACAATGATCGTCACCCAATTCAATAATCTGTCCATCAGCTGCCACAACGGCAACAACGGAGGCGTCCCATCCTCTCCTCAATCACAAATTGCAAACAAGATGAAAGACGACAGCAACGCTGCTGCTGCCAGTCCGTCAAAGAAGAATAAAAAGGGACGCAAAAAGACTACCGGACAGCGCCCTGCTGTCGATACGATCGATAACGAATCGACATTTCAAAATACCTCGAATCGAAACGATGAGACGATGACGACGAAACGAATGATGGCCGATGTTGCCTCATCTCACGTCAAGAACCAAGCCGTCCATTTGAATCTCGAAAATGACGTCGAAGAATCGAAATCATCGCCCAACAACAAACCGAAGAAGAACTCGACGACCACTCCACGCAAATCCAAGAAGAAGAATCGTAAGAATAGCAAGAACAAGGACGGCATTGCTATCTGGATGGACGGTATGAATGCCCAGCAGTATTCGGATTACAGCACCAATGCCGAAGGTGCTGCCATCCTTGCGTCACTGGGACAGTTTCAGTTTGCTCCTCCCGGCAATAACGATGGGGGGTATCATACTAATACTGATTGTTACAATCATTCCTCGGAATCGTATGGCACCATGACGACCGAGAATGATCCCTATGAAGTAGTGCCTGGTCCCATGCCTTCCGAGTATTACGAGGGATCCTCTGCGGCCATTGCGGCCATGTCGTACTATTATCCGCAGCAGCCTATCAATCATCACGTTGTCCATCCTGCCGCTGTGGATACGGCTACCTCCTATCCTGCACCTGCGTCCATGTCGTCGACGACTGTGCAGCAACCATCACTCGTGGTGGATATGAATCCCTATCCATCGACTTCGTACGGGATGTACTATCCCTATCCCATGTATTACGTCCCCGTGCATCAGGTGTCAATGCAGGAGAATAATGGAATGTATTCTTGTCCTCCTCCTCAGCAGCAGCATCAGTACGATGAGAATACACCTCCTGCCATGATGGATGGGAACGGTGAGGTAGTCGTCATGCCTACTCATTATCCTATTACTGTACAGGAAAAGGCCAAGTTGAATGTGGATGCTCCCACGTTTGAGCCGAAGAAGGGCGGTGGACAATAAAGCGTATAGATTAGAATGTACAGCGATGGATGGTGTGTGTATATAAGGAATTATATTGTAAAAGTGCGCTTGAGGTGCTGTGGAGTACTGTTAGAGATTTGTTCAGTGTAATAGAGACAGAATGGAGATGGAATAGAAAAATTATATCAGTGAGAGCATAGACAGAGCTGTACGAATACAAAGACGGGGTTGTATCAAAACGTTTCAAAACAGGGGTTTAGTATAATAAGAATCATATCAGTGTCGGGTCAGTGGGTTCCCGATCACTCATTTGTCTGCTGTTGGGGTTTATTTGCAGTTCTATCCAGAGAAAAAATCATATCCAATATTGTAATCATAAAAATCAATTCATATGCGTATCATCGTCCTTCTTTTGCATTAAATAGACACAAAATGACAAATTGTACCCTTTGACTTAGATCGACTTTCGCGACTTTTGCATAGATTTCTTCTTCATCTTATTGAAAGATTTCATTCTACCACCAGAATGTTGTTCCTTCGGTCGATGCATCTTGGCCTTTCCCTTGCTCCTCTGCTGATTATCTCTTTGCATACGTTGGAAGGAGTCACTGGTTGACTTCATCATACTTTCAAGCTCGGGGTTCTTTGTCTTGACTTTCTTTTTCTATACCATATTCAAATAGGCAAAAACAATATGGTTATAAAGTCATAAAACGTCGTGCAACTTTATATGCACAACACATAATAACTTACCCTTCCCTCATCTAAGGCAGCATTCCACTTATCAAGGTGCATCTCTCGTTTCCTAGATCTCTCTTCTGATTCCATGGCTTGAGTTGCCAACTCACGAATAGAGTTATTATGACCTTTTGAGCTAACAACATCATCATCATCATTCCAACCACCAACAGTAATGTTTCCGAGCAAGACATTACCCTTTTCTGAATTGACTTTGGTAGCCTCGTGTGGTTTCCATATTCGTTTCTTTTTGCGCGATAATACCACTTCGACGTTATTACTCTTCATAACTGTCGCTGGCTTGGTAGGTGTCTTCACCTTTGCAGACTTTGGCGCAGGCTGCTCTTTGGCTGCGTACTCTAGCGATTTCTTAATGTTCAGCAGATTATTCTTATCAGATCTGGAGGAATCAGAAGAATCAGAAGAGTCAGATGAAGACGACTGAGAATCTGCTTCGTGGGCATGTTTGATTGCCGATGAGTCGCTGCGCGGAGATATGGTTTTAGTTGTGCTTTTGCTCGTAGTCGGTGAAGATTTAGATTCGACTGGGGATAAAGAGTCAAGTTGCAAGCTCCTTGCTGCTGGTGGCTTACTGCTGGAGCCATTTTGTGAGTTGGAGATATCTTGTGGAGCCGGTAACAAGTTGTTCTTGGATAAAGCTGAACACTTCTCTGAATTAATGTTCTCACTCAGTTTCTTTGAAGTAGACTTGTTGTTTGATGACGTGTGCTCAGCTTTGCTTTTGGTGGCATCATGCTTCACACCATTTTTTAGTACAGACTCTCGCGGGGGTTGTGGAAACTCAAGCTTGACTTCTTTCCTAGAATAAAACAAGACGTAGACATCACGTTGCCGTAGCACGGTCTTTTCTGGTACATCCTCAACAAATGAGTCATCCATATGATACCAAGTCTTATTCTCTCCTGGTTTCTTAACGAAAGCTGTGTAGTGACCACTGGTGGCACTATTGCCAACATGAACAATGAGCCCGGTTAGCATGTATTCACAAACTCGATTGTCACTTAATGGAAGGGACAATTGAGCGGGGAATTGTATTGGTTTATTAATTTTCGACCCACCGCCACCCATCATATAGAGTCCTTTTCCGTGACGATGTCCATAGCCCCCTCCCCACCCTCCTTTGCCAAATTCACTACCTCCAAAGTCAAATCGTTTCAGATGTATGCACAGTGAAAGAGGCGGTCGGAAGACACTCAAATGCTTCGTTGGGCACACATGCTTCTTGCACCCAGAGCATTTCCATCTATTGTCAGCATCTAGCTTTTCTTTCCGTGTAAACTCATTAAAGGCAGTTTCAATGCTATGAATGTGTTTTTTGCTAACCTCTAATGCAAGATCAAGGAATGGATCATATGTATTGCTTTTGTACCCACACTTACAGCGAAGCTGACTCCTGAAGTAACCTCCAAATATTCGATGAACAAATGTTGTTTCATCCAATCTGGGTATTGGCAATCTGTCACGCCATCCACTCGATTGAGGATTGATCCCGGCAGCAAAGAGTTCTCCCTCATGCATGGCATCTAATAAGTGAACCAGCAGCTCATGAGCATCTTCCTGCCTGCCAGGACGAAACCGATGACTGCCAGTTTTACATGATGTGATGATCTTCACCAAGGACTTTGGCTGTATTGCCTTGGTCCTTGGGGCCTCCTGCTTCTCTAATGCAGCAATTCCATGTGCCATTCGTGAAAGATTCCGCAATACCATTGTTATCTTTTGTCCTCTTACATGGCTCCCCCCACCGTTTGTTTCATAACACGATGCAGGGAGAGAGGTGATTGAATGGCAGAAGGATGGCATATAGAGCAAACATTGCAGTGTTGCATTCAAGAAGCAAGTGTTGCCAAGGTTGACCATGCCACGAGGCGGTGGTGGATTGCGCAATACCAAACTATTATTGTTGTGTAGGCGAAGCATATCCCATTTGTGCGATTCTAATATTATGTGTTCGTCACATAATCCATGTCGTGGTAGATTCAATTCGCCATCGGTAGAGTTTGCCCTGGGCCGTCTTCCAATTTTGTCTTTAACGGCGTCCTGTACAGATCGAGCATTGATTTTTCTGGGACTCTCCTCTAATGATTCTTTTTGTTTGCTCTTCTTGTCACCGCAAACATCTATACCATTATTTGTCCTTTCTTCCAGGTTCGGAGATTTCACTGAAGCCGATGCATGATTTTTCTTGCCATTAGCAAACAGGATATCATCAATACTTTCATCTATTTTTTTCGTTTCATCTTTATTAATGCCTGGTTTTGTCTTTATATCTTCAGTTTCCTCATTGTCTGCTGAATGCTCTATCTTCTGCCGCGGAAACATATATGGTACCAACTTGCCAGAGGATCCCTTAGATTGAGACCGAGGAAGCACAAACCGAATCTCTCCATTGTCATTTGCTCCGTCATTTTCCGGCGGAGGAGACGATTCATCGACACTCCTATTGTTTAAGCTAGGTGAATGAATCTCATTGGAATGTCTACGTCTTTTCTTCTTTTTCTTTTTCTTGCCGCCCATGCCACCAAATACTGATTGTGATTGATGCACCAAAGCATGTCCTCCTGACATATCGTCTTCTGTTCCAATCAGAATGAATATATATTATAACAGCACCCTCTCAGCGGCCAGCTGTGGGGATGATGGAGATGGGGACAAGATGTGTGGGTAATGTTGTGGTAGTGGTTGGTCTACGTTGAGATTCTTTGTTGGAAGAGACCTTTGCGATGGCCTTCGGCCTTCGGGGTTTATTTTGAGTAGAGTGTAGAGTGGTAGCTAGTGGTAGGTTTGAATTTCCCCCCTATTTATTTACGACCTATTGCCTCTATTGAGACCTTTTGACCTCATCATCATCACCACCTTCAAATATCAAATAACACTGTGCATGCCTCCGCTTTGGCCAATGGCTGTAGTTAAACGATTTCTAAATAGAGGATCACGACGCATACACGCTAGATTATTGTGGCTGCTCATTGCATTCGTAGCAATAACCAAAGGTGACGTAGACAGAGCAGTCTGCAATCCATCGAAAGACGACCCCCAGAACTGTGCAAATCCAGCATCAATCAACGACATGCTTTACTCAGTAATTCTTCCCACCTACAACGAGAGAGAGAATCTTCCTCTCATTACTCAATTCCTTCATGATACATTCACATCTGCGGAGTTGAAATACCAAATAGTTGTCGTTGACGATTCCTCACCGGACAAAACGCTAGAGGTGGCACAAAAGCTACAAACATTGTTTGGCAAAGAGCATATCGAAATAGTCTCCCGTCCCGGCAAATTAGGTCTTGGCTCTGCGTACTCTGCTGGTTTGAAAGCAAGTTCTGGAGATAGAATTATACTAATGGATGCTGATTTGAGTCATCATCCCAAATTTATCCCCGAGATGATTTCAGTTATGGAAAAACAAAACGTTCAAATTGTTTCGGGGACTAGGTATAAACGAGGAGGTGGGGTGGCTGGATGGGATACTTTTCGAAAACTGACTTCTTGCGGAGCCAATTTCCTCGCTACTTTTTTATTGTCTACTGGTGGAGCATCTGATCTCACTGGCTCGTTTCGATTGTACGAGAGGAAAGCTATTGAATTGATTTTACCTCAGGTCCACAGCAAGGGCTATGCGTTTCAAATGGAGATATTGGTTCGTGCTCATAAGGCCGGAATCAAGATTGGAGAAGTTCCCATTACATTCGTTGATAGAATATACGGAGAAAGTAAATTGGGTACGAATGAGATCATCATGTATCTGAAGGGTCTAGTCAAGTTATTTCTAACTACATAAGGATATTTAAGTATATTATCGTTTATTAATAGCCCGGCATTTCGAACTTTGCAGCGAATGCCTCGACTTCTTTCTTCAGTTCATCTAACTCAGCTCTCAGGGCGCCATCAGTTTGGAGAGTAGCCTCAAAATCACGCATGACTGCCTTACCAGATTCTGACTTGTCCTCTGCAACTTTTTGAACTTTTACTGCAAATTCACATCCTCTGTGTAAGAATTCAGCAACCATGTCAAAATCCTCTTCGTCTAAGCCTCTGCTAGTCAACGCTGGTGAACCCAGGCGAACTCCACCAGGATTTATCGCAGATGTGTCTCCGGGGATACTGTTTTTGTTTGCTGTTATGCTTGCTAGCTCTAGCACTCTTTCAACCTTAGATCCTGTAAGACCACTAGTTGATTTTACATCCCAAAGAACAATATGGTTGTCGGTACCCCCAGTAACTAGGTTGTAACCTCTCTTGATCAATCCTTCTCCAAGAGCCCTTGCGTTAGCAATCACGTTTTTGGAATAATGAGCAAATTCGGGTGTCGATGCTTCTTTGAAGGCCACAGCCAGGGCACCAATTGCATTATTGTGTGGCCCACCTTGTAACATCGGGAACACAGCTGAGTTAATTCTCTCCATCAAATGTGTTTTGGCAAATATCATACCAGAACGTGGACCACGCAAGGTTTTGTGTGTAGTACTGGTAACTAAATCTGCATACTCAAATGGATTTGCAACTACCTTACCCGCCACTAAACCAGAGATGTGAGCCATATCAACCATAAAATATGCCCCAACGCTCTCAGCAATCTGTTTCATTCTGGCATAATCCCATTCACGCGTGTAGGCGCTACCACCAGCAATAAGCAATTTGGGCATAAACATCTTTGCGCGTCTTTCCATATCGTCATAATCAATCAACCCAGATTTGTTATCAACAATGTATGGCATTGATTCGAAGTAGACAGAAGTAGCACTGACTTTCTTTTTGGGAGTCTGAAAGCCATGGGTGAGGTGCCCACCAGAAGGTAAATCTAATCCCATGATACGATCATGTGGTTGCAGAAGAGCTGTATATGCTGCAAAATTGGCAGGGCTCCCGCTGTAGGGTTGTACATTTACTCCCCAGACTGATGGATCCAAGCCAAACAATTTCAAAGCTCGTTTCATGCATATTGACTCAATTTCGTCTATGTACTCATTGCCGCCGTAATATCGCTTCCCCACTTGACCTTCACTGTATTTATTCGTAAGACAACTTCCTAATGCGTCTTTGACTGCCTTGCTAACAAAATTTTCAGATGCAATTAATTCAAGACCGTAACGCTGACGTTCTTCTTCCAGTTCGATTAATCGGTTAATTTCAGGGTCTGTGGACGCTAGACTTGGAGAGCCATGAAAAGATAATTCATTTGTGCGTTCTGCAGTACTAGACAAGAACGAAGCATTGATTGGCGAAGATTGCGGACTTGCAAAAGAGTGTATAGTTTCTATTGCCATGCATACAACTAATACAGTCATTGCCAAAGCCCGTTGTTGATCCAGGCTCAACAGTTTAGTCATAATAAATCCACGTTGATATATCAAATAATGTTGCTATGCTCCGCTTGTTTGTTGATGTTGATGCGGGTACTGTGTACAATTACCATTACGTGATGTGAAACTATGTACGGCACTATTATCGCTGCGTATTTTACCATAGTAGGCTAAATAATACTCTAAATTAGTACATTGTGTTCCTAAAAGGTACGTAGATGTATAGGATGCCACGAAACGAAGACGGACCGTTTAAATTATTGCTCATACCATGGCATTGCGGCTCACCAAATTCGTCCAATGAA